>MNCI01003795.1:185692-210426 GCA_015680685.1 Gnetum montanum
GGGGGGGGGGGCGCTTTCAGGTTTGGCCCCCGTTGTTGTTGGTGGGGGTGTGCTCCCCGCCCCCCGTTGTTGTTGGTGGGGGTGCGCCCCCCCTCTAGGGGTGAGTTGGCAACCGATGGCAGGCGTAGTGCGGGCGTTCCAGCTCATGGAGCAGATCCAAAGTGTTGCGGTGATCCTCGGTGTCCATGAAATTTGCTGCCTGCTGGATACCCTGCATAGTAGACTCCTGCCTACTCCGGTCAGCTGGCGAATCCCCCGCATCCGGGTGAAAGCGCGCCGAGGTTCGACGGATATGTCTCCGGAGTTCCCCCCAGGGGCTCTCACAACTGATGCCCAAGATGAGGTACGGGCATCGCCCCCCCTGAGCCACTGCCAGGCACTGTGCTCGTGTGCCCGATCAAGTTGTCTTTGCCTCTGCTCCTCTTCCTCCTACAAACGCTCCTGCTCCGCCCTCTCCTCCTCCCGCGCTCTATGGGCCACGTCCTCCTACCTCCACTCCTCCCGCACTTGGGCTCGGACTTCGTCAATTAACCGGGCCTGAGCGGCCAACGCCATTATCTCGTGTTGTCTCATTCGCTCCTGTTCCTGCTCGTGGAACTGGGCTTCCAAGTCGGCTTGAGCCTGAGCGAGGACCTTGTGCCATTTGGCCTCCCGCTTATGCTGCTCCGCCTCCCGCGTGTGACCACGGCTCTTTGCTCGGCCTGTCGCCGTTCTTCATCCCAGTTTGTGCGGCTGCTGGAGGGGTTCGGCAAGGGGGAAGCCAACCTGATGAGGCTAGCGGGGAGGTGACGCTCCCAGCGTCGCCCCCACGCGAAGGTTGTCGCTGGCAGGGTCCAGCGGGTCCCCCGGCTGGGCGAGATCGAGGGGTTACGGGGGCAATAGGGGGGCAGGCAGGGGTGACCCCCCCCCGGGGGGGGGGGGGGGGGGGGGGGGGGGCAGAGGATGATGGGCCAGGCACCTCCACCAGCCCCCCTTCATAGAGCCAGGATCAACCCCGAATGGTGACCGCATCGCTTAAGGAGGGCCTCTAGGAAAAAACGCCGGAGGTTAACCTGGAGGCCTAACCTTAAACAACGCATAAAGACAAAGTGCAGACCTTGAAGCTTGGACCCGTTGCCAGATTGGACGAAAAAATGGTCCACCAGATCGGCCGCCCGGGCCTAAAGATGGGGGAGGGAAGATATGAGAACCTGTCAGCTCTGCGTGCATGGCACGGGCCCGTCAAAGAAAAGCTCAGCGTCCTGCAGGCTGCGGGTGGTTGGCAGAATGATTTCTCCAGCGGCCTGGGCCCCCAGACAGCTGGTGATAGCAGATTCGGTGACGTGAATCTCACGTCCTCGGAAGACAGTCCGGTCGCTGTCCCAATTAGCAAAAAAGGCGTCATCCGCTAGATTTGGTTCGCTGACCAGTCGCTGTAGCGGGGTAGACCAGCCGCACTGGGTTACCAACCGCCAGAGCTCCTCATCCTCCCGGAAGATGGCGTAGTCCGGCTCGAATGTCGGCATCACACCCAATGCTACCTCCACGCGCGGCGGGCCTGAGAAACGAGCCGTTGGGGGAGGGGATAGTTTGTCTTGATGAAACACTGTGTGGTTTCTTGCCTTCCACGCCACCCATAAAAGTAGCGTGGCCCAAGAATCGCCGGTGAGCTGCATAAAGGGGGCACCGTCGCCGTGCACCAAGTGGCACGCATGTAGTCGCATTCAGTAGTAAAGTGTGTAACCGTCTCGGGTGCGGTGCCGCAGTAGGGACAAGTGTCGTCCTACATGATGTCACGCCTACAGAGGACGGCGTGCACAGGGAGCGCATCCGAACGCATGAGCTAGAGGAAGATTTTAATTTTTTCGGGGAGCCACCCCTGCCAGATTTGCTACCAGCCGGCCTCGAGCGGGTATTTGGATGACAGCAGGGTGCGCGGCTTGAGGCTCGACCACCCGTGGGTCAGCATCACCTGTGCGTGCTGCCATATCGTCTGCCAGGGCCGCGAAGCGCGCGTCCCGGCCTCCCACTGTAGGTATTTCGTGTTAATGATTTGGGCCCACTGACTTGGTTCCTTGTGTGGGCATGTAAGGCGGTGCAGGAGCTGTTGGTGTCCTAGCATGATTTCGTCCTTGAAGGACGTGATGCCAGCCCCCCGCCTTACGGGAGGGCCCCCCCCTCCCCCCCCCAAACAAAGCTTCGGACCATCATGTTAATCTTATTGATGATGGCGTTTGGGGGGGGGGGGGGGGCACCAACAACCCCCACGAACCGGGTGACGGCCATGAGAATCCTAGTAGCAAAGAGGAGACGGCCCTTGCGAGTCAAAAAGCGATTGGCCCAGTGGTTCATACGTCTCTCAACCTTCTCCAAAAGTGGCCCCCACAAATTGTTTCGGCCCCATTGGTACAACGGGATGCCCAGGTATGTGTCCTTGGTTGGCCCACGCTGGATATCTAAGATTTGCACCACCCTGCCCTTAACTTGCGCATCAACATTAATAAAGTGAGTTGCGGATTTGGTGCGGTTAATCTCCAATCCCAATTCAGCTGCCAGTCGGGTCAGGGCCATGTTAATGCAGCGTGCTTGTGGGGCCGTTGCCCAATTGAGCAGCATGGTGTCATTTGCGTAGTGTTCGGCTCGGCAGGCCACCCCGGCAATGTCCAAGCCCTCCACCCCGAACGTGCTGCAATAATGCTGGATGAAACCTTGGTCCAACCCTTTTTGACGCATAATGGCTTGCAAGGCTTCCCAGCTGAGCGTATCATATGCCTTGGTGATATCTAGTTTGAGACATAGGCCGGGAAAGCTCGTAGATCTAAGGGAGTGCAACACCTCCTGCATGAGGAGAACCTGATCCTAAAGGGTCCTACCCTGCACAAAGCCAGCTTGATTAATTCCCACCAGCTTGGGCATAAGCGGCCCAAGTCGGTTGACCAGGAGCTTGGAGAAAATCCGGATGAAGACGTTGCAAACTCCAATGGGACGGAAGTGCTCCGGGCAGTGTGTGTTAGTCTGCTTGGGGATGCACACGATGCGAGAGCAGTTGAGCTCCCTCCGCACCTGGCCAACATGAGATTGAAAGCATCCAAGATATTGGGCTCCACAATATCCAGAAAAGTCTTGAAGAACTCAAGGGACCATCCGTTAGGTCCAGGCGCTTTACCTCTCGGCATGCTGTTGATAGTGGCAGTGAGTTCCAGCTAGGAGAAGGGGGCCAATAGTCACCTATTGTCCCCTTCGTGTAGCACCCTCGCCACGTGGACCGAAAGGGGCTGGGTAGGCCGCTTGGTCTAGATTCTCCCCCAATATTGCGACATCTCATTGGCGATCCCCTGCGGGTGATCGATAACTTCGCCTGCCTGGGTTCGCAGGCAACAGGGCTGGCCCCCACCCCGAGTTTTGGCCATGGCGAAGAAAAATCTTGTCTGCCTGTCTCCCTCCCGGAGCCATCTGACCCGGGATGCAAGTCCTCCCCCAGCCTCTTGCTGGGCCTGGAGTTGACCGAGCTGATCCCGAACCACCCTTTGACCTGACCTAAAGGAAAACTTATTCTCCACTGGGAGGGCCCAGATGGCCCACTTTAGACGGAGCAAGGCCTCTTTGAGGAAATTACAGGGGTCATCGTGGTCAGGCCGATAATCCGCCCAGATATCCTCAACCAAAGGCTTTAGCCACGGCTTGGAAAGCCATGCGGCCTCGAAGCGGAAGGGGCGTGGGGCGTGGGGCTTATCCGGCCCAAGCGAACAAACCAGCAAGCGGTGATCAGAGGTGATTCTTTCTTGCCCTGACACGTGCACGGTGGAGCAGAGGAGGAAGTCGGAGTTGACACAGACCCGATCGATTCGGGTGAGGATACGGTCCGGGCCTTTTCGTCGGTTGCTTCAAGTGAATTGGCAGTTCTCAATGGGCAAGTCCACCAGGGAGTGAGTTGCGCGCCCAGGGGAGGGGGGCAGCTCCCCCAGACTTCTCCCAAGGGTGTAAGCGTTGGTTGAAGTCACCCACCACCATCCAGGAACGGTGGTTAGTGCCGCCACCCGGTTCAGCTCCAAGGTTCTCGAAAGTAACTTGGAGACTTTCCTCCCCACGAGGGAGCTCCAGCATGACCGCCCGGACGAGGTCTGTTTTTGACAAACTGTGCCAGACACAGAAGCGGGCAAAACCCATTCGCTCCATCGACCGCGTGATGCTGTCGAAGGCAATGAAGTCACCAAAGAAGCCCGCAACCTTCGTCAGGAACTTGAGGTTCCAGAGTTCCCAAGGAATGCTGGCCACCTGCACCCAAACGGGGGCCCCGGTGAACAAGTTAGCCTCTTGGTGGGCCCCAAGGCACCACGGGGTGAGGGCGAGCCCCCGAGCCCCGTAGAACCATGGGCCACCGAGCAGCACCGAATCCCTAGCCTGCAGGCATGGGAAAATAAAGAGGAGCAGGTCCTCAGAAAGGCTCCGAACACCCACATCGCCCACCCTCCACTGTTCCTTCGGCCATCGGCGAACAAGGTCCAACCGTGGACGGACTCCCAAGAGACGAAACGGCCAATGAGGCTTTGCTGCATAGTGTGGACGCCCTCGGATGGGGGGTGGTGGACCCGCAGCCGCAGGGTGTGATCAACGCGGGAGTGGGCTTCGATGGCGCCACCTGGTGCTGGTCCCCCCCGTTTCTCACCCCCCAGCCCATCGAGGCCACCCCCAGTGCCACTTAGCTGAGTCCTGGACCTGCCCGTACTCGCCAGAAAGTCCTGCTGTGGCTCAGTTCCGTGTCTTGCTGTTGTTGTTGCTGTTGCTGCTGCTGCTGCTGCTGTTGTTGTTGCTGCTTCCATTGTTGTTGTTGTTGCTGCTGCTGTTGTTGCCATTGTTGTTGTTGCTGCTGCTGCTGTTGTTGCCATTGTTGTTGCTCTCACATAACTTTTGATAGAACATTTAGATTATAATAAAACGCTGGCTAAATTATTTATCTTTATTTTAATTCATTTTAATTGAACAAGTTTGAAAGCCTCTGTTATAATGACACTGGCCCTTTAGCTATGAAGCCCTTGCACGTGAGAATTCAAAATTGAAAATTCTTAATTATTGCAATGATTGTGATTGTGATATTTGATGTATTACATCCAGCTTTCTCTCCATATTAGTAAAGCATTTCAGTTAGATATTAAACTAATTTAAAGCTGTTATTCTGTCTCTATTTAGATTATTATTATTATTTTGAGGAGGTGGGGAAATAAGATCACAACAATTCTGTGTTGCAAGCCATTGAATTCCGAACTTTGTTCAAGGGTTTGCTCATGCTTATTTCAGAAATTGTTTGTAATATTTCTGCAAATGCTGGACTCTTGCCTTAGAAATGAGTGTTTTATTTCTTTGAAAATTATAACAGCTTTCTATCTAGATACACGGGAAAGCTGCCAGAGTTTCGAATCGAAGGACAGTTCTGGGATGCTACAATCACTCAACTGCTGCTTAAGAACTTACCACATAGTTAGGGATCATGTATTTATGTGTAGAAATTTGCATGCATTCTTTGCCGTTAACATAAGTTTAATCTGTTTCGTATTTCTGCCAAATGTTATAATTGCTTGTCTGTAGATTTTTTATTTTACCTGTAGGATAAAATCATATACGGTTCATTTTTGTTCTCTTTCCGATAAGTTACGAACAATTTAGCCTCTAATTGAGCCTTCATTTTTAAGCGATCTATTTTCTTGCATATTAATTAATAAATTAATTTATCAGGAAATAGTGCCGCTGAGGAAAGTTTGTCGTCGTCCAGAAACAGATTTGAGATTGCAATCAGTTCAAGAGCCAAAATTGTCATTGCCTGCTGCTCTGCCTGCACTCCAAGAGCCAAAATTATCAGCACCTCCTACAACTGCACCTCTGGAGCTCAAAGATTCTACTTTGGGAACAGATCAATCAGATTTCGGACATGCAAATCTTGCTGAGGTGTCTACTGGTATCAAGATTAGTTCTGAACATGGAGCCGAAGTTTCTGTGCCTAATGAGGCATCTGCACCTAACATGGCGCAAGAATCGTATCTTAACAGTGCATTCATTCCAGCTGAGGAGGGGTCACCTAACATGGCGCAAGAATCGTATCTTAACAGTGCATTCACTCCAGCTGGGGAGGGGTCAAATAACGACCGTAAACATGATCAATATGACCTGAATTCTATTGAGAAAGGCAATAGTGCATTGACTACGATAACACCCGAAAGTACTGTTCCTCAAGTAGCAGACATTGTTAGAAATTGATGTGATGGGAAATCTTCATTCTTCTTTTTTCTTTGAAAACAGAGTTGTTGCTTAAAATGCTGAAAGGTCAGAGTCAGAAATTTATGGACCTACATTAGAGAGCATTAGAAGAGGATGCAAATTTGTTTGGTTATGATATTAACTTCGAGAGCGAATTGTCTCAATTTTTGTCATGTGGAATAATTTAATATTTACAAATATGCATGGAAGCTTTTGTTATTACATTATATATATTGTTTTGGCACAACCCTAGTGTATGTGGTATGTATGCTTTGTATTATAAGACTCCTTACAATACCAGAATACACTCTAAATGTTTGTATTTGTTATTAAAGACGAAAAAAAGATTTTAAGTTCATTTATTGGAAGAGTAGATGAAAGAAAAGAAAAGATTCTAGGATAGTGCAATAGGATAATGGAAGATTCATTTATTGGAAGAAAAGATGAAAGAAAGTCATTTCATGAAGGACAGTGGAAGGAAGAGTGATGTCTACAACCAAGGATAGAGATGATATGAAGAAGTAGAGTTTATGAAGAAGAACATCTAGTTAGGATGTTGGCAAGTGAAAATCCAAATTACGTTGACGAGAGATTATGTGATCAACCATTCTAGTATAAGACCAATAGGAGAAGTGAAGTCTCGATTAAGAGAGTTAGAGCACATGAGATTCCTCAAGTGGAGAAATGTTGAAGAATAGTCAAAAGTTCTCATGAAATGAAACATTACAAATTCATCCATATAAATAACAAATGAAAATCACCATGTAAAACATGTGGAAATGTTATCATATTTAATGATTCTAGTGAAGATAATATTTATTGCCTCATAAATAATTTGACAATGATTAACATGAATACCATAAGTATCACCACCTGAAGGCTTGCTTGGTGCAGGGGGTGTTTGAACCAGAAATAATTTGACTATAGTTGCAACCCAAAACATATAGCCAACATGATATATTAGAAGAATTATAGAGAAATATAACACCTTAACTATGACTCAAATTGGAAACCTCTTATGAAATAAGATAATGAACTTGTTGGAGTCTCATTACACATTGAAATACTATGACTATTTCATAGATAATGGATATTTCATTTTTCTCAAATAGATCTAATATTTCTCCATGTGACTACCCCTTAGAGTGATGGTAAAGTGCTTATTTTTCAAGTCATAAGACTTGGGTTTAAGCCTAGGTGGACCCACTCAAAAGAGGTTAGGCTTTTACTCATCTACCAATTGGTGGGATGAACATTGAACCTTTGGATGATGATCCTTGGATCTAATGTAACAATGAATTATTAGTCTAGTGATAAGACTTTTGATTTGGAATCTCTACATCATTGGATCGATTTTAGTAGGCAATGCTAAGTTATAAAGTTCTATTTGAATTGTATATTTTGGGGTGTGCCTATGTTTCAATTATTTCGGGTACACCTTCTCGTTTTTGTAACAGATTTGATTTTTTTCTAGTGGATATGATTTTTCTCCAATGGATATGATCTCTAAAATTGCTCTTTGAGGGATTCTATATTACTCTCAACTTCCTCAACCTATGTTGAAATTTCTACTTCTCTATCAATGCAAACATTTTTATTAATTCTAAGAATGCAGATTTACAAGTTGTTGAGCAAAAATT
This sequence comes from Gnetum montanum, assembly GCA_015680685.1. Lineage (NCBI taxonomy): Eukaryota > Viridiplantae > Streptophyta > Gnetopsida > Gnetales > Gnetaceae > Gnetum > Gnetum montanum. The sequence continues at coordinate 193,561 of MNCI01003795.1, forward strand.
TGTGATATCTTCTTCTAGTAATATTAGTGCAACTAAAATACCTAATTTTGTTCTCCTTGATAATATATATAAGTAATTGGTTGCTAATTTTACATCACAATATGTGTTTGTTCAAATTTTGGGTTACCTACCTCATAATTAATGTTTTGCTTCACAATTAAGTGATGTGATGCAAAAACATCATATTCAAGTTATTTCTACCAAGTACTATTTTTATTTTTTCTTGCTTGTTTTAGCTAGGTAATGCTTTAATAATGCAATGTGTCCTAAATATAGGATCATTTAGACAAGCATGTAGTGTTGATCATTCACATGTGGACTCTAGATTTTGATGCTCAATTTGAAGAATATTCTAAAGTTTCATGTTTTGTTAAGCTATTTAATCTTTCATTAATTTTTCAAAAATATGAGTAGAAAATTGTTAGTATTTTCAGTTCCATTAAACATATGGAATCTATTTCTAGACTATTTGATCTTCATAGACATTTTTTTTGTTAAAATAAATCTTCTTAACCATAAAAACAAATTAGTATTATAAGCAGGTAGGAAAACTTATATTTAGCTAGTTACATATTATAATCTTTTTAATTCTTGCAACTTTTATCATTGTGAAACACATTTGTTAATGTTTATTCTTTCTTGCTCAAGAAAAATGATATTGAGGAAAAGAAAAAATGCATTGAAGTTGAGGATAGAAAAAAACATTTTGAAACTAGAGATATGAAAAATTAAGTTAATGTCAATGATAAGAATGATCATATGGTAATAAAGAAACTAGCAAAGACAAAAGCTTCTATTAATATTTCTACTTGTACTACAAGAAGTATTGATTTGTCCAAATAAATATCTTATAAGGAAAATTTTTCATTCTTTAAAAAGTATATCATTAAAATCAAAGATTAAAACTAGCATTGATAAGAAGATTATACTTGATGGTAAAGATTCTTGATGTAAGATTAACATTAAGTGATTTATTGAAGGTCATCTAGAACTTGTGCAACTATTTTGTAGTGAATCTTGCATTTCTACACATATTGGTATTTCACCACAGCTTTTGACCTCAAATCCTTTTGCTATTTTAAGTTCACGCATGGATGTTAAAAATGATGTAAATGTTGTTAGGACTAGGATCATGTTGTCTACTAATAATTAATTTTCCTTTCTTGATGTTTCAAAGTATCAATTATAAGGTAGTACATGTAAGTAGGCATCCCTAAAATTGGAAAGTTTTTTCTTTTCCATATTGTTTTTGGTGCTTTCGACTCAATGTTAAGCATGTGATGTAGCTTGAACATTTTACTTATTATTAATATTATTTTTTGGCTCTAATACACCCCTGTTTCATAGATAATTTGGAACATAATTAACATGAATACTATAAGGGTTGTCACCTAGAGGCTTAATGCATGACATTGAAACTAATGAGATGTTAGCCTAGTGGTAAGACTCTTAATTTGAAAGTTCAAAGTCATGAGTTCAATTCTAGTGGGCAATGTTGAGTTATAAACTTTTAATTGGACTATATATCTTGGGGATTTACCTATACTACAATTATTTTAGGGTTCCAACACCACCCCCTCCCCCCTCTTAATGCACATCGAAACACTATGACTATTTCATAGATAGTTGGGAACATAAAGAACATGAATACTATTAGGATCATTACCTGGGGCTTGAATGCTCATCTTGTAAAAGCGAGGTCCAAGAAGGTTGGTAGAGGAGTTAAAGCCTAACCTCTTTTTGAATGGCTATATATAAGCTCAAACTCAAGTCTTATGAATTGAGAAATAAACACCTTGTCATTAGTTTAAATGATGATCCCAATAACATGACTACTATGTTTTGATAAAGTAAATAATGTCCTTGGTGTGCTTACTTGAGGTTTCACTTATATTTCTTGCATCTTATTCCTTGAGCTAGGATTAATACATTTTGTTCTCACATCAAAACAATAAGATCATTCATTATCATCAAAATAGTATGGTCCTTGATTCAATGCTACACAACATAAAACTTAATATTCCTCATCATGACCATCTCATTGATGATTTTGAAAATGATTTTTACTTAGCTTAGTAGAGGGTCTTGCACGTTTGATTTATCTATATTTCTGTATTTTGACATTTTATGTTTATTGGAACAAGACTTAATAATTGGTGTAATTCAACATCAAGCTTTGTTAATGTGATCTATTTAAAATAAATCTACGGCCATGGTTGTATGTTCTTTCCTAGTTTTATTGCTATCCCTCATTGTGTGTTGGTTTTTATAGGCCACATAGGCTAGATCATTGCTAGCTTAAGTTGCATCCTCAATGTTCTTGATTTGTGAGAAGGCTTGCCTTAGTGATTGGGGCTCTAACTACTAAAACTTTAACTTAATAAAGTCATTTACTACTTCCTTAAAGATGGCCAAGAGGTGAGTTTCGAAGATAGGCTATGGAATCTCATTAAGCATTGAATTCCATCTTTGAATGAACCTTTTGATTAGTTCAAGTGACCCATGCTTCACCTTCATCAATTGAGCTAATGTGACATCCGACTTCAAGTTGTATCTAAAGCAATTGAAAAATTGGTTTATTAAGTCTTCAAGGAAAGAGATAGAACCTTTAGGAAAGGCTCAATACCAATATAGAACCTTACCCTTGAGGAACATATGGAAAATCCTCAGTATTGTATGTGACCAAGCTTGCAAAAAGAGGCACTCAGACTAGAAGATTACTAGATGTGCATCGAGATCCCCTTCACTATTGTATTTGGTGAAGTTTGGTATAGGCAAGCCTATGGGTAAGGTTATTTGAGGCATAGTAGGGCTTATATGATCATCTTGGTAAAAATATAGAACCTTGACCATCTAAGTTGTACTGGTGTTGAGTTTCCACAGCTCTTTTGTAAGGTCTTGGATTATTTAGAAGGCTTGATCCAAGACTTGGAGCATCCCTGTGGACTGTGGTGTTTTTGTTGATGGTTAAGGAGGAAGTTGTAAGGCTTGGGGGTCATACAATTGATGTTGGCATAGAGGAAAGAGGTCAGTGACCACCATCACAGGTGTGTTAAATAAGAAGAAAGAGGTTTGAGTTGGAATATGTGGTATGAAGGGAGCAAATAAAATATGTGAGGTCTGTGTTGCTTGGGGTCTCGATGAAGGTCTCACTAGTATGACAAAGGGAGATGGTGAGGTAGACATCACCAAGGCTAGGTGCATGGAATGAAGTTGTATTGCAAAGAGCATGGATGAGAACAAGAAGGTAGACTAAGCATAGGTTGTTCTTGGTGTGTAGTGATGATGGGTGTAGACCCAAGCATAGTAAGATGGGCATGGAGAGAAGAAGATTGATGAACTTATCCCATAGATGATGTAGGGAAGGTTGGACTAGGAGTAGTAGTTTTTTGGGGAGCTGATTATTGGAAAAGGCTCCCGATAAAGGTGTTAGGTTGCAGTTCAACCTCAAATTCATCCTACTCCTCTTTGTAACCTTTCAAACTAAGATCCTTAATCCTCATTAACTTCTATGAGTTGTATGAGCATTTGTGCATAAAAATCAGTGAGGAGGCTCTTTTCATAAGAAAATCAGATGTATTCTTTATCATCCCAATGTATATTTTCGAATTGATGCTTAGTGTTAGATTCGAAGCATGGTATCAAGAGACTAGCTTGTACCTTGGTATAGAGGAAGTCGTAGAACTTCTCATTAACGATTGCAAAATCTAGGGCTTTACCCCTTTGTTGAAGTAATTATCTTCTTTCTATTAGCATGGGGTCTTTCAAGTCATAGACACTAACTACATCTTGGCTGGAAGCCATATATGTAAGGTTTAGTGGCAAAATGGTTGATCTAAGAAATACATTAATTGGTACCAACCGAACTACATTGGGTTGGGAAAAACTATGCTAGCCTTTATAAAACTAAGTTGGGCTTTGTAAAACTAAGCTGAGCTAGAGAAAACTAAGCTGGGCTTTGAAAAGTCTAGTAGTTGTTGTGAAAATTTAAATATGGAAAAGATGGTTATTAGTAATATGTTAGATTTTGGAAAGATACACTCGTATGTTTTGCAAAAATACACTAGTGATAGAAAGAGTAAGTTTTTAGTTTTCCATGTTAATAGATGCTACTATGTTTTTCTTTTATGAGAAACTATGCTAGGTACTATTGTGCAACCAAGAAAAAATATTATTTTGTAAAAGATATGCTAGGTATCTTGGAAAATAACGTTGGGGTTTATGTGGTAATGGAAAATGTAATTGGTTCACCAAAACTACAATAGGTAGTTTGGTAAAGGGGAAAAGATGTGTTGGTTTTGCTAAGAGACTTGACAGCAAAGTTCACAATAGGAAATGGATGGTTGAAAGGTGTGATAGCCTTTGGAAAATCCAAGGCCAAGTTTTAATAGCCAAATGTTACAAGATTCTTAAGAAACTATGCTAGCCTCCAAAAGTCCAGCAATTACTATGAATTTCACAGCAATATCCAAACCCACCACAACAACCATGCTGGGTATTGGTTGTAGAAGGATGAATGGAAATGTCGCTTTCTTGGCAAGTTTTCTTAGCAAAATCTAAAGGTTTTTTTTTTAATGTCAACAAAGGTAAACAATTGGAATTGGTAATTAAATAATGGCACTATAGGATTTAGGCGAAGAACTTGAGCTAGAAATTGTAAACCTTGAAAGATTTAGTTGTTCGAAAACTAAAAATTCTAGGTGGAACAGTTTAACCTTGAATTCCAAGGACCTCTAAGAAAGAGAAACCAAGGTGTCCTAGATAGTCTTGCCAACCACCCAGGGACATAGAAATTGTAAATGAGTGTAAATAATTTAAATGAAAAATGCAAATCCGATCTAAGAAAATGTACAAAAATAAATCGTAAATAAATTTACATAACAAATGAACTATAGGCTTCAGTAAAATAATGAAATATTGAAAATAAAGAGTTTAAAATGTGTACAAATTATGTGCATAAATGCATAGATGAAACTTGAAGCCTGTTGAAGCTAGTAGGTTGTGTTCTGTGGTCAGCCTCACGATCTAGGTAGTTTCCAGCTTCAATTTCCAAAACTCCTTGCTAATTCTTAGCTAGGATTTGTAGCATTGGTGACTAGGTGGGTAAATGATCTACTTGACCTTTTGGAATTTTAGAACTATGCTAGGAGTCTCCAATGCCCAGTTAGTTGTCAATGTGCTCCAAAAAATCTCATAAATGCCAATGGTTTCAAGTGCTCAAGGTTGCCAAAGTTGTGAAAATTGTGAAACCAAAAAGGAATAAATAACCTATTTAATAGGTCTAAAATTTTTATTTATAGGTCATATAGTTGTTGGTTTGGGGCTACAAAGTTTTGCCATGATTATTGATAGATTGAATGTGATTCACAGGTGTGGTAGGCCATCATTTTTAGCATAGTTTTCTATTTTTGGTAAGTTTTGATGCACCCAAGTCATGAAAACTATGTTGAGCATCATAAATAGTAAATAGAATTTAGAAACTATGCTAGATTCATCAAACTATGTTGGAATCATGGCATCCACACTAGCATTTCTTGGAACTATGTTAGCCTTATTAAATTATGCTGGCCTCATGGAACTCCATTGGGCTCATTGAACTATGTTGGCCTTGCTAGGAAAATGAAATCCTAACAACTCCAACACTAGGTGTAGGTGGTTCTAGCATAGTTTGGGCTACGGCTAATATAAAACCCATGATAACACCAAATTTGGTAGTTCCCAAGGCATTTTCAGCCTTGCCAAGCCCAAACATAAACATGACATGACTTTTTCCAACTAGGAAGCGAGGCTATAAAAAATTATGAGTCATTTTTAGCCCCAAAACTTTCAAGTATGTGAGATTGCAACTCATGGACTACAAACTTCACATTTTACAATAAAATTCCAGCCTCAGGTTTAATGGCGAAGGTTACAATGCCAGAAAATTACAAAATGAATTTTCTTGGTGGTGTTTCAGATCTCATGAGATCTAGGTTTTAATGTTCCCATTTCCAAATGATTGTGCTACATAAAAAAGATGGTGTCTCTTCATAACAAGTGTGGTGATTATCATAACAAGATGCAAAAGGGAAAGTTGTAATCAAGATCGAAAAGGGTATATTGTAATAACAAACATGTCTCTTAAGGTGACCTTTAGGGGTTTGACCTAAGGTATTTATACCCAAGCATTAGAGATCGTATCAACATGGAATTGTGGAGCTAGTAAAGGTGATTAATGGATGCTAGATAAAGTGGGACATGAGGAGGACTAGCCATCCCTTTAGTCCAATTGTATGCCTAACCATGGTGGCAGTGCTAGATTGTCTCTAACGGATAGATGTCAAAGGAAGATAACCCTAAGGAACTTTCAAAGCATGACCCAGATACACTATTTCACATCAACAAAGCTTTCTTTATATCTTTTAATCTTCATTTTTCCTATTATTTTTTTAATCTTAATGTCAAATGTTATACATATTTAATGTTTACTATGTTATCTTCTTAGGCATAATGTCTAATATAATGTATATTTGATATTTGCCACAACATCTAGAAACTTGATTTCACAACATGGGTATTCTGCAAAACATGTTTGTTCAAGCATATATAAACAAGCATAAAAACATATGGCCAAACATTCAACTACTAAACATTACCAATATTAATATTTAATAACTCCAACCATAACTGCAAATAAGGAGGCTAGCATGCACTGCACTTAGTATCATATGTGTATCAATTGTTGGTATGTATACTCATCCAATTCTAATTAGTAAATTCTAAACCAAATATAAACTTTTCCATATGCATGGATTTATTATTATTCTTATAATGATAATACTCCACCAAGACTTATCCAATCATACTACTCATATACCAATGTAAGAAACATCTTCAAGAATGATCTCTAACATTCTAGAGGTATCAAATAAAGAAGACTAATCAACCATGGAATCACCTCTCATGTACAATGGAATCTATAATGAAAGTCATACTATTGCATAGTAGTAGAGATCAAAGGTATAAAAATCTTATGAAAGCCCATGTCCAACTAGCCATACAAACTTCATACTAGCTTTAACATCCAATCACCTAGTAAACATACAAACATGAAAATTTAAAATGATGGTCAAGAGTAGCAATCAAACCAAAGAAATTCTGCTCATTAAGGAAAATCAGCAACCTAAGTGATCCAACTCAAATCTCAAGCAACTATGGAAATATCATCATTAATAAGCTCCAATGAATCAAATAGAGTTCCAATAGTATATGAACTATGACAACTAATAGGAGAAGTTAGAAACCAACCAATATCCAATATAAGCAATACATACTTATGCAAGTAGAATGTCAAATACTTAAAAGCCTAAAAGAAAAAACAAAAGTTTAAATAGAAATAAAAGATTCTGTACAAACTATAATAAGATTGGGATCCAAGGAGACTAAACATTAGAGTCATATAGAATACAAAACTCCATACGAAAATGGGTTTGTTATATTATTGGACTTGTAGGAAAGACATCTACATGAGAAGGTAAATATCTACTAAGAAATGTTATGAAAATATTTAATAGATGTCATGAAGTCTCTAATGAAATATTGTAAACACTCTTAAGAGTTATTACAAAGACTCTAATGAGATGTCATGAAGACTTTGAAGAGATATCATGAAGACTCTAACAAGATGTCATGAAGACTCTAAAGAGATGTCATGAAGACTCTAACAAGATCTCATGAAAACTCTAATAAGATGTCAAAAAGACTTTGATGAAATGTCATGAAGATTCTGGTGAGAAGTCATGAAGATGCTAATGATATGTCTATAGGCTAGGGGAGATATCTATACTACAAAAGAGATGTCTAGAGACTAGAGGAGACATCTACAATGAAAAGGAGATGTTTACAAGCTAGGAAAGATGTCTAAACTGAAAAGGAAACATCTTGTGTAGGTTGTATATGTCTTTTGAAGAGTCTTGGCTTTTGGGGGAGACATCTCTTTAAGATCAAAGATGTGTAGACTGAGCTAAGAAAGAGTAATAATTATCCAAAAAGAAGTCACATTAATGAGAAAATTTAAGAAAACGATAGGCAAGGAATCCAAAAATATCCAACAACCTAGAAATAAAAATAGAGGGATAATAATGACAACCTAATGTTACTATTAGTGTGGAATTCAAATTGGCATAAAGATAGGATAGAAATCATACCATGAATGGAATTATACTCATAAAACCAAGAGAAAACATGGACAACAAGAAAAATATTTAATTAATACCATCATAAAGTAGAGGGATAACACTGCCACATTAACAAGAGCTCATAATTGATAAAAGAGAAACAAGTAAAGGTAAGGTACCAACAATGAATGAGAATTTTAAGATTCCAAATTGTTCATCAAATGAGAGTAATCCACATTCTCCTTCTTAAAAAAGAGATCATATAGAACAATAATTACAACAACTCTAACCATTCAATTACAAATGATATTGATCCAATGAAAAATAAAAGACAATCCATAAAATTATTGATATTGATTCTTACATAACTCATACCCACGATCAATGAAAATAGCAATATTAATAATCATGAATTACACACATCAAACTATTGGACCAACATTTGGAGATGTCCAAAACAGTATCCATCATCATATAAAATAGAACAATAATACAAAATTTAACATCACCAAAATCATCCCATGAATGTACATAATTCTAGGAATTGAAATGAAAAAGGAGCCAACATTACTCACCTCTAAATTACATTAAGATATTCACATAAGAAGAATGAAACACTACAAAGATTTGGTCATAAACACAACTGATCCAAAATTCTACAAGAACCTTCACAAGATTCAATCTATCATGTTCACCAAAATTATCAAGATGTACAAAATGAAATATTCATGGATGTTTTAATAAAATATTATTAAAAATCATGGAAAGAAAAAATCAACCAATTCCCCAAAATAAGAGTTGAACTAAAAGAATGCTTCTAATAACCTCTATGCAACATCCATAAATACCAAAAAATATTAATAAAGAATATGCTAATAAAGCACTCTCCCAAGCTATCCTAATAAATCTCATAAAATAAATCTAAAAATAATTAAATTAAATATGAAACTAGTAGCTAACAATTTAAGACATCAAACAAGGTCATAAAATATTCACTAATGAATATAAAAAAACCATAGATTGTCTACCATGCCATGCATCCAACAAAACCTCACGGAATCCTATCACACTTAATAATAGGATTTTTGCACATTTGTTAAATGGATATATATATAGTCTAAAAAGATACATAATAACATTGATTTATACATACACCACAAAGTTCATCAACATGAAATATCATGTATATAACCATAAAATATATCAAACTACTAATATGCATGAATGATGAGCCATCTAGTGGCATTTTATAAGTAAATTTAGAGACCTAGATTTAGGATGTGTCTCATGCATCCTATGTTTATGGTTTTCACACATATGGTTGAGGTCCTATCTTCCAAGTATGTGTCCTTGCCTTGTTGTTTCCACTTGTAGGTTTGAAGCATGTCTCAGGCTTCCAAAAAAATTTCCAACTATGTTTGGAGATCCTTTGAAGGTTCTAACTTATTCCTAGGCATCCAAATTTCATTTTAGAAAAACAAAAGTAGAGTATGGTGGTAGGGATGTGCTGGCTTCCCTACACTAATGCATCCTCTAAGTTAAACATATGGGCCCTGATAAACCTTCCTTCATACCATAGTTTGGGTAATTTACTCTCTAGCTACTTGAAGTATATTCTAATTTTTCTAGGCTAAGCTAACAAGCCTCTGTTGATGCCTACGTGCTAGTGAACCCTTGCCATTATGTTGTGAAAACTATAAATACCTAGGAGGAGCTTCTTACAAAATGAATTATGTTCCAAGCATTTAATTTGGGATTTTAACATCCAATTTCATGTGAAAAACTCTTCCTCACTTAGGTAAGTGATTCCTTTCCTATTTTGTATGAGTTCTAAGTCATCACTTTCACAAGTGCAGCTAGAAATTGTCAGAGTGATAGCTTTCTTTGATAGCCTAGAACCATTTGATCGATGCAAAGTCTAGTGTTTGTGTGGTGAATAAAGCTTTTGGTTTTCCTCGATTTTTCACTATTAATGCCTCAAAAGTTAAAATAGCAAAAAGATTATAAAACATTAAAACCATAAAAATATATATTTCCTCATTTTCATAATGAATCAACCTTACCCAAGAAGATCATAATTGTATGACATGGTGTCGGGCCATTGAAATTGTAACTAATAGTCATTTTATTACATTTCTTATGTGTCCATGTGTATGTGTGCGTATGATGTTACACCTATCCTTGTGAGGGATTGTGACATGTATGTGCATGTGTATGTGTGTTTGAGCATTGTCCCTATGCCCAACTGGGATTGTGAAGCATGTGCATGTTTATTATCATTTGTTTATTTCTTATAGAGACAAAAACTCATAAAAAGTATAAAACATAAAAGTTATAAATATTTTCTCAATCTCACACTATGGAAATATGGGTTTCTATTTGTATCATATGTATAATATCTTTTATATTTATTGAATGCAATGATATACACAAGTGATGAGTGGCGAGGTACCCCTACACTCAACCATACGAATATGAGCGTTACACGCACGATCCCATCAAACTCTGCAGACAAACTAGTTGTGGCATCTAGATAGTTAGCCTTAGGTTGCAGTTCGCTGTCTTCCCACCTAGACTAGTATTAGCTTTGTCACGTATGGTTTAGTCTAGAGTGAGGTGTATGATGTGGTCCTATGCTAATGCTACTCCTGGGTATGATGGTAAATAAGATTAACTAAGCTAAGAAAGAAAGGGTGAGAGAGAATCTAAACTAGCCTAAGTGCGATGAGCATCCATTCCTTGATTATCCGTACACACCTTGGACTTCGTGCACAACTACCATTGGGATTACCAAGCGTAGATCCTAGGTACGCTACTGGGTTACCAAGTAGTCACACTTAAAAGCTCATAATCAAGTCGTACTCATTCCGTGTTTAACAGGAACTTAAGGGTGAGAGAGATTAACTAGGAAAGCAGTAAATAAAAATTAAATCAATAATTAATTAAACTAAGTGAATGCTGCAATGATGAAGTAATCTTGATCTTTATTATCGGACATGTGCGTGTCCAAGTACGTCACACTCGAATAAAGGATGCTGTACAATTACAATCACCACACTGCGGGCATACACTGGGAGAGAAGGGTTGAGAGAGAAACTACATAAAACTTAACACTTAAACTAAAAAATACTTACTGATTACTAAAAGATCTATCTACCTCTTATTTATAGATGAGGAGACAGGCTGTGATATCGCGTACACATTATCGCGGTTGACCAAAATGCGACTCATCATACCCCCATGACTGAATGAAAACTCATCCTCGAGTTATAGTGATTACACAGTGGATAGGTATGGGATTATTGAACGGTGAGAATGGGTTTATGCTACAGTGTGGAATCAAAAACAAATTGGAACACAACACAAAGAATGTGCTACAGCTACAAAATTGGTGGAACTCATGTAGTTCCTGGTGGCGATGGCACCTCTATAGGTGCTTTTCCTTTGTCTTGTGCTCTAGGTCTTGGGACTTGATGGTGTTGAAGTATGGCCTGGAGTTTCTCCTCTTTGGTTTGGGGATCTTGTGCCATCCATGCTAATGTTCCAATGTTTGATGGAGTTGGCACCTCCCATGAACAGGGTAGTTGCGGAAACATTTGATTTTCCTTAACATACCAAGCTACAAATACTCGTCGTTCCTCCTCGTAGGCTTTGGCTTTGTCTCTTTTGATGAGATGCGTTTCGCACAAGCTGTGATATCGCGGCCTCCGCGATATCGTGGTCCGCTGCCAAATCTATAAATAAGGGGCAGCACTCCCTTCATTTCCCAATCCTGGCTAGAAGTAGCAAAGCTCTGGTAGTTTGAACACTCCAGAGTTAGATTAATTTCCCATGTGCCCGTAGTAGGAGTCCTAGAGTGAACGGCTCTTTATTCGAGCAACTTTGTAACCTGAATACAAGTTGTGTATGACAATAAAGACGAACTTGATTGGATAAACCTTGCAGTACATGGTATTATTTTATTGTTATTTATTGCTTGTTGTTAGTGCGCACGAGTACGACTTGATTACGAGCATCTACGGATGTGTATGGCTAATCAAGGAATCGGCTGCTTGTCGCAACGCGTGAGTACGACTTGATTATGAACATTGGACTTCTTGGTAACCCAGTAGCATATTCTAGGATCTACGCTTGGTAATCCCAGTGGTAGTCCAATGTGTACGGCTAGTCAAGGAATCGGCTACTCATCGCTAGGCTAGAACATGTGATAAGTATGACTTGGCTACGAGCACCCACGGGTGTGTACAGTTAGCCAATGAATCGGCTGCTTATCATACTTAGGCTAAATAGGTGCCTCAGTACGACCACTTCGAGCACGTGCGTTACGTGTGGTGATCCCAATAACGATTAGCGTTTGGTAGCCATAGTTGCATAGTTCAGGGTGTGTACGGTAAGTGGGAACGAATGCTGACGCTAGTTAATTTAGACTTAGGACATTAGTTAGAGTTAGTTAGATCTCTCAACCCTTTCCCTCATAGCATAGAAGAAAAAACCAGAAAAGACCAAACGAATCATATACCTCGAACTTACTTAACCATACACCATGACAACAACAAGTAAGTCTGGGAAGACAACGAATGATTAACCCCAAGTGTTCTATGGGGTGTTTAGGCATTTAGTCTGTGGAGTTCGACCGGATCGCACGTGCTATGCTCGTTTCGTATGGTTGAGTGTAGGGGTACCTCACCACTCATCATTTGTATTCTTGAAAATCCACAAGCCGTCAAGCCAAATCTATTGCGACACATTTTTGACCTTGGTAGCTTGCCTTCACCACCTCAAGTTCAGAATTTGCAATCTCCAGTTTTTGCAATATCTTCTTGCATCCTGCAAATTTTGTTTCATATTTGATGTAGGTGGTAGCTACCTGTTGCTTGAGCTCTATTCTCAGGCATCCTATTGTTAACATGGCAAGGTTGGCATACTGCAGGTTTGCCAACTCCATATATTTTGTAAGATCTTGGATCTACAGGTCCCGGTTCTTAACTTCTTCCTAGTGGGAAAAGGCATATGTATCCAATATGGCCCGCCAGTTAATGTGTTGAGCACTGATAGCATTGATGTGGGCCTTGGCCATATGGATCTCCTTCTCAAGGATTTTTCTGTACATCCCCACCTGGTCTTGGATGTGCTCCTTTTACTTTTTGTTCCGTTTAGCCTCATTTTGCCATGCGCTTATTTTGATAGCTGTCTTTTGATGGATAGTGTGTACCTCCTCCATTGGGAGGGTTCAATTCTCCCTGGCTAAGTGGCTCATGTCTTGGTTGACCCAAATGAATTGTTCTCGCAACTGATGAAAGTGTTCCTTGAGAACATTCTTTTACTTCTCCATAGAGGTTAACCAAAGGTTGTCAGCAACAAGTTGCTTGTTCTCTTCTTGTAAGGACTTGAGTGCCTTGATATTCACATGAGTTTGCACATGTGCTACAGAGGCATCCCAAAAAGCCTTCTCTTTTTCCTCAGCCACCTTTTTATTCTCCGTTAGTAGCTTGGTTAGTTGCTCAGTTTTGAAATTATCCAGTTGGTCTACGGGAACAAATTACAAAGGGTCTCGCTATGCTGCTTGTAGGGCCACAAGATTTTCTTTCAATTTTTGTACTTTTGCTTTAGCATGCTTGGCCCTCACCTCTGTCAAGACCAGCTTCCCCTTAGTGGAAATGAGGTCTGATTGAATTGCTATAACATCTTGAGGGATGTTAAACAAGGACGTCATTACTTGTTGTGTTTGTAGCAATCGATCAAGTAGATCCTCATGTTCTGCAGGAGTCATTGAGGTTCCGGCCAAAGTTTGAGCATCACGTGCTCTTGTGAGATCTACTAGTGGTACAGTAGGTACATTGAACGATTCTTTTATGTGATCTACAACCACATCTATGGCTCCCACTGCATCCTGGTGTTGCATGACCACCACTATGGCCCCTTCACCAGTTTCGAATTGCACTTAGAAAGATGCAGCATTTATCGAGATCTGTTGTGACCAAGTACTTTCCTCTCCTCCTGTGTGGATGGACACTTCATCCCTTGCACGATCCAAAGAAATCGTGGGCTATACAGCATCATCGATGATGCTGAAGAGATTTGCATCATCACGACTTCCCCAACTGACCGTCTCAGCGATGGCCCTGAGATGGCTCATCGACAGTCTGTAGTCTTGCGGTGGTGGTGGTTGATCTTGGCCCATGCTAGGCCCTGCTTCCTATTGTTGGCTGGGTCCTCCTTGCAGCGTTGCAGTTGGTCCATCCGTCTGTTCTTCTTCTTGTTCTGGTCCCAGCATCTCACCAGTGATTTTCCTTGCAGCTGGTGACTTTAACAATTCAGCATATGAAGCATGCTGGGCCTTTCAGAGGACATCATTAGTGTATCCTCTAATACCAACACGTTGGCACAACCTCCTGATAAGGCAAGGGAAGGGCAACACCATCTTCCCTATTTTTCATTCTTCAAACCGCCTTAGGATCTCTGTATAGTATAGATGAGGCAGGTTGGCATCAACCTTTCTCATCAGCACTGCACATCCCCTTGCTACATATGTTGAAATCCTTTTTAGGCCCTTCATGGGGAAGAGGTGATATGTTGTAATTTTGAAATAAATCCTCTTTTCCGTTGTCAATTCTTCAAATGTCTTATCCCTGCCATATGCCCTTTCCAACCAAACATGTTGCACATCGGGGTCTAAATGGGTAGACGACTGAGCAACTTTGGGCCCTGTATTTGAAAGGTTTAATACTTCCGAAATGGTCTGCATAGAGAAATTGACTGTCACACCATAAATGTTAACGGTGGTGCCTTGTTCTATGTTGTGCCAGAATTGGTACGTTTCCCCTAGGTACCAGGCACTACTTTCAGAGAGCATAGGCCATAAGGGAGATCCTTTGAGGTGATCCCTAATAGCCTTAGGAGTGAACTCTACAAAAGATTCAAAGTTTAATTCCACAATCACCACAGAGAATGTGGACTTTTCCTGGATAGCCTGAACACAATCTTGGGGCAACGTGAGATGTTGTCCCTATCCAAGCACTGCAGCAGCTCCTCCTCTTGCCTGCCCAGACTGTACAATAGCAGGGTCTTCTTGGTGAATGCTGAATGATTGTTCCTCCTACTCTGCATGTTGTCCGACAGGATCTTATCTTCCTCCTCTCCTAGGTCATTTACGTCCACCTTGAGCAGGACCTTCCCGTTGTCCACATTTCGGGGCCATTTGCAATCACACGACGTCAAGCGTTAGTAAGGTTGTTTCCAAAGTTAACTTATACCTTACTACTTACCGTACCTAATTCAATTTTGTTCTATCTCCATGTGATGTTTCTCGAATGATTGTAATAGTGAGTCCTGTTGCTTAGGTGGTTTTCCAATTTTAGTTTCCCGATGTACCTAGGGATGAAATTATTTTTGACACATTTTATTCTTAATGTTATAATGAATTACCCTTAATAAAGTCCTTTGGGTGATGAAAAATTCCAAAAAATTTATGCGCTATTCGACGTATGTCCCTCCCCCACGACTAAGCTGAACACTCCGGGTTCAAGTAGGTTCAAACGGATTAAAAATTAGAGTACCAGTGAGTGAGATATAGGTAGAAAAGTAAAGGTCTCATAATTGCAAGTCGTAGAGAAAAATTTGAAAAACTCCCCCACATGAATGTGGAAAATGATGTTAAGTGTTGCAGGGGGACATCCCTATTTATAGATGGATGGGACACGATATCGTGTACAATACATCGCGTATGCGATATTGTGGTCCTAGTGATATTGGCACAATGAAAATACCAAATTCTGAAAGTGTTTTTTTTGGAATAAAAATTGAAAATAAGGACATGTGGCACATGTTAAAGGATTCTAGGGTAATTTAAATTGTCGCGAAGGCACGCATAATTATGTGTGGGTGTAATTGATCAATAAAACCTCGGGTGGTAAGTGAGAGAAAAAGGCCATGTAATGGTTCATAGGAACGTTGAATCAGAGGGATAGTAATAAGGGAAAGAAAATCGTTGGCAATATGCTAAGGATAATAAATGGTGTGTGGAAGATGGGTCATGAGTGAAAATTATAAAAATTACGCAAGTGGGTCCTCCCTAAAGCAAATTCCAACCTTTAATGCCCTTGCGTAACCATACTTAAAAGTGTCCGTGGGCACTCGAAGGGTTAAATGTAATCCACACTGATTCCACAAAACACACACATGTAAATATCACTGGAGTGAGGTAAGAATTCTACGCTATATGAGACACGAGCTACAATTACATGAACATCAAGGTGAGATAGACTACAGAAGGGATTGTAGAGATTGGGACATGAGGTAACTAAACCAAGGAACAGTGAATCCTATGCGTAAAGCATGATTAAGGTGTTATTAACCCATCGTTCCATGATCAGGACCAAGTCCATTCCTCTGATTAGTGACACTGCATTGTTTCATCCCATGATGAGTGACTATGAGAGTACTAGAACAACAAGGCATACGATCACTTGGAATTTTGTTCAAGGGAGGAGTGATTTTTGTTTTGTGGCACTTCCTTTGTTTTTTTTCTTTTTTTTTCTCGATTGCTGAATCCAGAGAAGCCGCCAACCTTTAGAAATGGGTGCATGTCTTTCCAGTGGAACCCCCTAGAACAACATTGGACTTTTGAGTGCCCTTTTGATTACTCTTACTCCCATTTTTCGTTAGATCTACAAGGATCTTAGTACAACCACGTTGCATGATAACTCCCACA
>MNCI01003795.1:210488-238761 GCA_015680685.1 Gnetum montanum
GTAGATGAGATTATTTGTAAAAAGACAAAAATACCAAAAAGACAAAAATATAAAAGAAGAAATTGAAAAATGAAAAACTGGAAAACAAAAAGTTGTAAAATTAAAGAAAATGAAAAATAGTTATTAATCATGCTTGTTATTAGAATGGGGGGTATCCCGCTTGACTAAAAAATTGAGGATGGCAAGGGTTAATAAATGAAAGATGAGGATCCTTGTATGTTGGAAATATTGGGACTCGGTCATACTTACCCCATTGGATTCCACACACTTGGTTATAGTAAGCATAGTGGGGCAATTTATGAGATGTGGTTCCTAGATAAAGAGTTGATCCACTATGATATTTGGGACCGTTAGATGGTATGCATCGATCAAGATGTTGCCTTCCATGACTGTGTTCATTGGGCCATATGGTTGTTGGAGTGTTGATTGGTGGCCCTAATGAAGTAACATGAGGCGTTGGGTTCGAAGATAAGGGTGCACCAAAGTGTTGGACTTGTGATGAGTTGGAGGATGTACTGGCCTTGGAGTTGTGTTGTCCCTTCCTACGGTCATGTTTAAAGAAGGGATGCTTTTGATGTTGAGGAGGTCTCTCACTGCTATTGACAATATTAGCACAAGTAACGTTTGTGGGTTGTTGCTATGGTGCAAACACCTTAGGAACAGTTGGTGGCGATGTAGAAGGAGGGAAAAAATGAGAATGTTAAAAATTAGGAGAAGTGTAAGGTCCACAAGGTAGTGGTTGTGTTGAGGAAATGGGCTGATAGTATTGAGGAGAATGGTAATGCGGTGAGATAGGGTATGTTGACCCAATTGGGGAAACAGGATGTTGAACTAGATAAGCGTTTGGATTTGGATGATAAGAAGGGTGTCTCCAGTTTAGGGATGGCTTCCCCCATGACTGGGATTGTTGCCACAGTGATCGAAGACAATATCTCTATATGAACTCTGGGTGTAACGTACTTCCCCAATGCTCATATAAATGTAATAAGATTGGGAATTGACCCTTGGGGTGCTTGTACAGGAAAATGTTGCATTCATATGTACGATTGGCAGTTGAGCTCTTATTTTCTTCATCCCTTCTTTCTAAATGTCTAATGATATTTTGTCCTGCTTCTTGGGTTGTCAAAACTCTATCTCCAATAATATCAATATATTCTCCACACTTTTTATACGTCCATTCCAACATCTTATTGATCTTTGCCTCGACTTCCTCTAATGATTGTTGTATCGACAAAGATGGTTCTTTCCCCTTGTGATAGGTTGATTTCTCCTTTTTATGATCATGGACCCTTGTTAAGTTGAGATTTTGGTCCTGTTGATGTTTTTCAACAATCTCCCATCTAGCCATTTCTCATTCTTGTTTTAATACCTGCTTAATAAGCTCTTAGACCTAATGGGTTTGTAGTTTGTATAATTGACCTTGGGCATACATCCCCAGGTTTCTCTTGTTTCATCACGAAGTTGATCAATGATAAGGTACATTAGCCTTTCCTTGGAGAACTCATAGCTGGGATAGTTGTTTAACAGTGCATAATATCTTTCTAAGGCCATGTCCAAGGGTTCATGTTGTGCTTGTTTCCACTTTTGGATTTGCTTCCTCAAGGCTGACACTCTTGCAGAGGTTTGATATCTTTCGCTAAAGAGTTCTACCATTGTTAGCCAACGTCTTATTGAATTTGGTTTTAACGATCTATACCATACTTTTTCTTGGCCAACAAGTGTCATAGGAAAGAGCTTGAGTTTTTGCCAACCGTTATTAATTTTTTTCCATGTGTAGGTATCGTAGAAGGCTTGTAAATGTTGTTGCGGATCTAAGTCATAGCCTCCTAAAAAATTGGGAAAGTTGTTTAAATTGAGCCTGGGTAGGCGGCTCTCTTTACGATGCCTACGTGAGATTCGAACAACTTCTTGTATTTGCATTAAGCTTGTAGTGACCAATAGGGGTTCAACGTCATTGGGTAAGTTATGCTTTCGTGTGTTGAGATGATGTTTCCTTTGTTTATGTTTATAAGAAATCCCCACCTCGGCTTGTGTACTCCAATCTTCATTGTGATATAATTCGTTAGTTATCCAATGAACTGCCTCACTAGATGTGGCATTATCGTAGTCTTGTAGGAGAGGCATGGTTGTGAAATTGTGTGTGAATTTAGATGTGACTTTTTATAATTATTTCTTTCTAAAAGGTATATCATTAATTCCTATATAATGACTTTGTATGATATAACTAATCTAGATAACTAGCACCGTCCCTGGCAATGGCACCAATGATGAGTGACGAGGTACCCCTACACTCAACCATACGAATACGAGCGTTACACGCACGATCCCATCAAACTCCGTAGAAAAACTACTTGTGGCATCTAGATAGTTAGCCTTAGGTTGTAGTTCGCTGTCTTCCCACCTAGACTAGTATTAGCTTTGTCACGTATGGTTTAGTCTAGAGTGAGGTGTATGATGTGGTCCTATGCTAACGCTACTCCTAGGTATGATGGTAAATAAGATTAACTAAGCTAAGAGAGAAAGGGTGAGAGAGAATCTAAACTAGCCTAAGTGCGATGAGCATCCATTCCTCGATTATCCATACACACCTTGGACTTCGTGCACAACTACCACTGGGATTACCAAGCGCAAATCCTAGGTATGCTACTGGGTTACCAAGTAGTCACACTTAAATGCTCATAATCAAGTTGTACTCATTCCACGTTTAACAGAAGTTTAAGTGTGAGAGAGATTAATTAGGAAAGCACTAAATAAAAATTAAATAAATAATTAATTAAACTAAGTGAATGCTACAATGATGAAGTAATCGCAATCTTTATTTTCGGTCATGTGCGTGTCCAAGTACGTCACACTCGAATAAAGGATGCTGTACAATTATAATCACCACACTGCGGGCATACATTGGGAGAGAAGGGTTGAGAGAGAAACTACATAAAACTTAATACTTAAACTAAAAACTACTTATTGATTACTAACTGATCTGTCTACCTCTTATTTATAGATGAGGAGATAGGCTGCGATATCGCGGTTGACCAAAATTCGACTCATCAACAAGTATTCTTGGCAATCCACTCAACATCATCCTTGAAACGTATGATTGAATCACACTACAACTTGTATGATATATCTATTTGATCCAAAACTAGTGGATCCCATATTATTTGTGTCATTGCTAGGGGAGGGCATTGATGAATTATCCAAAAATACTTGTACATTTTTAATTTTAACTTTTATTTAATCCAATGTATGTTTTAGATTTGTGTGTGTAGGTTGTTGTGAATACAAATGAGATGGTAGATAGTGCCAAAAGCTCACTCTAGTGATGCAAAAAAATTAAGAAGGACTTTTATTAATTTTTAACATTTAAAGAATAAGATCCTTCCACTAGTTATAATGGCTTATCATCAAGATAAGCAAGGGAGGTGGAGAGTTACTCATGGCCAATTGGCAAGAGATCCAATTATTGCTACACCTAATGATCTCATTGATGTCTTAATTGATATGAGGCTTGAAGAATAATGCAAATTCTAAAAGACTCATGAACCCATGATTGATGATTATGAGCTTGTGTACATGCAAGATCTTTAGGATCAAATGGTGGAAGAAGAGATTATCCATAGCTTTCCATTTAACCAGTTAGATGGAAAACAAGAGGTCAAATCAAATAAGAATGATAGAGGACCAACCTGCCGCCAAGGCTCATATTTGGATAACTTTTCACCAAGTGTAGCACAACATGATAATCTCCTTTCTAGGTTCTAGCATCTACATTTATCTAGATTAGTTGGTGGCAACAATGATTCCTCCTTCTTTGACTGGGATGATTATCATGAGTTGACAGAAGTTGTAAACATTTCAAGGAATCATGTTTGGGATAACGCGATAAAAAAAATTTAACATGGTTGATGTAGCAACCTATAGAAGATATACCAATAATTATCCTCAGCTTCATGTGCAAGCCTTTGATAATTCTTGCTATCTTCAAGGAATTGTAAGTGATTGACAAGAGATGTGGTTATTTTCTTGTACCATCACTAAACATGTAGAAACTTGGCATAAGTCTTTGCCTCCTAGATTAATTCAAAAATGGGTGGGTATGATCAAAATATTTTATCCAGAAGTTTTAGACGTATGCCTAAATCTCAAACATTTAGAAGGATATGGTTGGATGGAGGCAAGTAGCCTATAAGTCTCTTAACATCACCATGAGAAGGTACATGAAAACTATCCATTGTTGTTCAAACCATGGTTTTAGCCAATGAGATCAATTGATGCACAACACTAAAGGGCTAAGGAAAGAGATAAGAAAGTGCATGGACATGTATGTAATGGGCCAGGCACATAGAAATTCTATGGCTCAAATCAAGATTCTTTTAAACATAATTTCTAGAATGGAAGGAGAATGGTGAAAGTGGCAATTAGCTAAGGAGCATAATCACGATCCATCACATATGTGGAGGTTAAAAATATTGAAGATACTACTGAATCTCCTACTACAATTGAGACGCTTGCATAGGATCAAGCCAAAATGAACAAAACCTTGACAAACTTGGCCCACCATGTGGATTGAGTCTAGGATGCGATGGATGAGAAGATAATGACAACTCTCAAGGAAATTAAGGGTAAGGTGGTTGAGGCTATAGCTAATGTAATTGCATCAAATGAATGAAGAAAAAATTATGATGATAAGGGTAAAGAAAAGCTCTCTTACTCCAAGAACATTCAAGAAGGTTTGAATGAGGCTTCCACATCCTCCTTAGGTGATGAGAGCCCCTACAAATATTGCATAAACTCTCATGATTTTTAATGTTACCTAGTTATAACTCATATGATTGATAAGATGGAATAATATGGGGTACTTTTAAATTCTAGATCTTTCATGAAGCAAATAAGGACAACTCCATACTTTGGATGTGGATACTATTCTAGTGATGCTTATTTGTAATGCATGTAGTAATACCAATAGTGGCAAACTCCAAATCCTTGGGGTGCTACTTCATGAAATCTCCCTACTCCAATGAAACAATAAATGTTGCGCTACCTAATCCTTATTTCTATGGTGTAGAAGTAGGTACCTATTAAAATCCAATGATGATATCTTAGTAGTACCTTCCTATTTGTAAAAGTCCTACCAATGAAGCTTCCCAGTAGTAACAGCAATAACAACTTCTACTTTTATAGTGTCATGCAAGTTAGGATACCTAGTTAACCATAACCAAGGCAACCTAAATCTTGTAATGTTGACTATGTTATTGATCCTACTTCTATTTATTTCATTAGGAAGTATTACTAAACATCTATTGATTTGGTTGTAAGGGAAAGTTTGAGGTCCTGCAATAGAAAATTTTACAATAAATGCAAACATGAGAATCACAGGATTGGATCTATATCCTTCTCTCATATTTTGGAGAGAATTTCATTCAAGAAAATGAAAGCCCATGCTTATGATGTGTTTAGAAACATCTCTAATCATAATTTAATAGAAATATTAACTTATAAGATTCGTTCCATGGCTATGTCTTACAGGAATGACACAAAGATACCTAATGGTAATGTTGTCACCATTTCTATGTTTATGGTGGTAGCACAAGCAGTTGAAGAGTAATGTTTGTCTAAAAAGCAACTAGATCCTAGCAATTCCATGGTGGAAATTTAGATAGGTGAAAAGAATCATTGCCTACTTCTTTGTGACTCTAGATAAGGACTCAATCTTATTTCACTATAGCAGTATCTTGATTGGGAACTTTATTCTTTTGAGTGTACTAACATTTTCCTCAAGCTAGCCAATTTTTCATATGTATACCCCATGAAACAAGCACACATTATAACCACTTTTGTTGTAGGATGATCATATTTCACAAATTTCGTAGTTCTTAGATCAAAAGATTAGGTGGAACATGATGTTATTATTATAATGGAAAGATCCTAGTTAAGCACTACTAATGCCAAGTTGGTTTTCCAAGACCTTCAACTCAAGATCGGAAAAAGGGATGAAACTAGAAGGATGTACTATGAGAGAATATTCTTTGATCCTTCTTCATCTTACTATACTGCGAACATATCCCATTCAAACAAGCCAAACAAAACATCTTTTGGGAAATAGCTGGTGCATTCTAATGAACATCTTTAATCTTTGAGCATGCTTAACACTCAATTTGACACTTAAAGTCTTGCCAAGTGATAGAAATTGATCATTTATCAAGGAGAAATCCTCCACACTATATCAAATTTTTATTTTCATGTTAATTTTATTCATGCAATTAATAAAAATTGATGTGCATAGTTAGAATTTTTTACTTTTTAAGCCTAATGGATAATCAATCATAATATTTTCTCTTTTTTTAAGTATTTTTATTTATGTCTATGGGAAAAATAATCAAGAGCTTTATGAATGCTTATCAAATGAGCTAATTTCGAATGGGTAAGCTACATATGTGGTGATGACGTAAGAGTGCCAAATGGGTTCAATGTGGAGCTTTGATCAACAGAATGCCATGAAAAAATATTCATCCACTTATTTTCTTTTATCCATCACTAGTGAACTAAGCTCAAATTTAGTAGAAAATAAGGACTCACACTATAAGACATTGAAGCTAATGCTACTACAACTATGAGTAGGCCATGGGTCCATACCTTAGGGTGTGAGCTCGTAAATCTTAAAAGAATTCCTAGTGATTGGTATAGAAAGGGTGTGTCATTGAGGGTTCTTATGGCCACTAGATGGGTCTAACTGGTGTAGTTAGACCAAGGTGATATGATGCCTTACCTAGCCATGTTAACTAGAAGAGGTTTGTGATTTTGTAAACCTATGCATGTCATATGGTGGATGATGAATTTTAATATTCATACAAGTCAAAGATTCCATGTGGTGATTTGGCACTAATCATTTCCATGATTCTCTTACTTCATCAAAAACCCGTTTCCTACAAAATAAAAAAATGATAAGAAATATGATAATAAAAAATAAATAGTTTTTTAAAAAAGAAAAGAAGAAAAAGAGAGAACAGGTGATGATAAGAGCAATGTACTTTAAGCTTATCAGTTTTCCAAATTGATATGGTTACCATTCAAATCAATCTCATACTTGCTTACATCAAAGTGGTTGAACTTATTGCTCTAATCACTTAAATTCCTATAATGTTGCAATCTTAGACAATCTCTTGCTCACCTCTATCCAAGGTCATGAAGGCCTACAAGTATCTTTCTTTTTGAACCTTGGTAATATCAATTATTGCTTTCATCCAAATCCCTAATATTTTATTCCAAGGATTAACCATATTTACATAAAGTTTTTTCTTATTGGTCAAGGTGTTATGCTTCTTGTTGAAATGTGAAATTGTTATTGTAGGCAAGGAGATCGATGGAAGAATTTTAGTAAAGCCAAATTCTAAGAGCCTACCATGCATACATGCATGGATGGAGAAAAATCAAACCAAAATCTCGAGTTCTGAACGTTTAGCGGTACACTACCTTGTTTTGATTCACACTAATGGTTAGACCATGAAACATGCAAGGCTTGATGGAATTGGATTAGGAAGATATGACTTAGTACTTGGAAGAGAGTCTTGCAGGTCAATTCATATTGTGTGAATAGGTGGTAGTGAAAGGATGCTGCAACAAATCTCTCATGTTGTGTAGGACATGCTAACATGCTTCATGAGCTAATTGAATGGTTGTCTAGAGGATTGGTAATCTTGCACTCTCTCCCTTTCTCTCCCTCTCATCCATTATTGATTCTTCATCTCTTCTATTCTATTCTTTTCCATGGTTGTATATAGTAAGAAGTCAACCAAGCCAAGGAATAAAGAAGACAAGATCTGGCCATCCAAGAGGATGAACTCACATTTGATGTGAATGTATCACTAGTTGTTGAGAGTCCATGGGTGTCTTTGTAATGTGTTTTACAAGGGAAATGAAGGCAAGTACCTACACTAAGGAAATCTCACTTGTGAATCCTTGGTGGGTAAGCATCATATGCAACTTGATAAAAGCTAATATCCTTATGATGATAATGGTTTCATTGTATATGATACTTGATAGGTCTTCCACTTGTATAAGAGTGAACTCTTCCTACTTCAAGGTTCAATGATGCTAAAATCAAATGATCCATCTCTATTATGCCTATATATTATTATTCTTGGTGAAAAAAACATTCTCATGCTATTATAGTGTCTCTTTTCTAGTCTAGGACTCATGATAATGTACATATTGATTCATCAGCTTCCTTCCCATAAACCATGATGCCATCTGAGCTAATCTTATAATGTTCTTCTTTTTTATATCCTTATAAGCATTTTGAGATTAATCTTTGATGATTCCAGGATGGTACAAGTCTCAAACAGTGCTTCAAGAGTAGTTTAAGATTAGTAGAAGGCATTGGGAATAGAGTTTGAAGATTTTTCCTATGCCAATGCATCCCCCTTATGCCAATGATCCTATACAAATTTGAGGGAATTGAAAAATTTTCCTTGTTCTTTTCTTTCCATGTTTTTTCTTTTCTTATGTTCCCATGGACTAGAAACAAGTAAAACTCTATCGAAATTGTCATCTTGCAAGTAGACTGGTTATATTTTTTATGCATTTTTTCGTGGTTCTTTCTATCCTTATTTTTTTGTAGTGATTCAATCCTAGTGTCGTGTAACTTAGTCATGGGGAAGAGACGCCACTTCATGTATGTATTTAATGATTTTTATAGTTATTTAAACATTTCTATCTCATCCATTCTTACCCATGCATATCATAATTTAGGGGTTGTGATGATGTTTATCAAGTAATTACCAAGGAATTCTATTTATCATTATTCTTACATGTGTTTGCAATGATAGTATGATTTCTAGGTGGAACTCACTTTATTTTTAGTAGATCTTACAAGTAATCATGTTAGGTTGATTATAATCCAAGCTTCATCAACCAAGGAGGAGTAAGGTTCGTTAATCTTAGGTTTTTGTGTATGAATCTTTTCATGGGCCACTAGCTCCTGAGGAGAAAGAAGGGGAAGAACTTCAATCCCCTAGTATAAAATGTGTAGATCCTATTCCAGAGCCTATAGTTCCTACTTTAAAATGGCCTCCACTTAAAAAAAATCAAGAGATAGGCAATCACATTCTTAATCCTCAAGTCAAGTGTGTATGTAGCAGTAGGTGGCCAAACAAGTATCGAAGGAGCCAATAAAAGAGAATGATGAAGATAAGGATAACAGACAAGAGGATGTGAGTTCTCATAATGTTTGCTAGCAACCCATTCATGAGAAAAACAACTATCATCAATTCCTTGAGCTTGGTTCTCCTAAGCTCAAGAACTCACCACATTGAATAGGCTTTTACAATTACATCACCTAACCATTCACATGCTATCAATATGAGGTATAGGAATTATAACAGAACCTTGCTACTAATGATTTCACAACATTTATTATTGAAGTTCTTGTGCCTATTTTCACATGGGTAATCTCATGAGCCACAGGATTCCCAAACGAACTAACAAATAACTAGTGGCAATGGACCTAGAAAACTAAGCCCAGGCTTAGGTCAAGGGTCATACTAGAGGCCTTTAACATGGATAAGGCTAAGGTGAAGATGTTTAGACTCCCCTTGGTTTAGAATGCTATGTACAAAATTTTCATGCATAACTTTATGTTCACCAATCATCCATTAAATATCTTCACTTGGAAGACTAAGATTGTGACAATGATGAGGAGAAAGTGTGTCATCAACATATCATATTTTCTTTATAAGGACCAAAGATAGGAGGGAGATCTATGTATTTCTAGGATTTATCAAAAAAGTTTATGAACTGTTAGTCATGGTAAATCATATGGGAAGACAACAAACAATAGCATGTATGATAGACTAGGAGAGCATAATAGTGGTTTCTTCACAGTGACATCATGAGGTCATTGGATCTATACCCAATTCAAAGGATGAAATGCCTTCCATAGAGGTATCTCATATTCAACCATCAAACTAGCTTTGTTAGCACCAATCCAAAGCATCAACCGCACCTCAAGCATCTCAATGAAAGTGCAATGACCAAGTGGATTCATTTCCCAACCTCCTAGCTTTAGCATCAAGAAAAACTTTGAAGTCCTTCTTGGTAGTTTTTTTTGGCCTATCATGCACATTGAAGATGATGATTAAGCTATCATAATCTATATTAAAGGATTTCAAGACCTTGGAAGTAATTTTCTACAAATAATGAAAGCCATTATTAATTGTAAGTTAATAAGAAAGGATCTCTTCTAATTTCCTTCCCCATTATTGAATGATCTACCCATGGCTCATTTTGATGTCCATGTTCAGTCTCACATTCATGTGCCTTAATAGAGTATTTCTTGTTCACATCGATCATGGTGTAGCATGCATAATGTCTAGCGTATAGTTGAAATTCTTCAAGTACCCACTAATCAAACTAGGACTAGCCCCTAGGCAAAGAAGAAGTAAAGAGTTTATCCTAGCACCAAATTACTATTAAGAAACATTAATAGTATGGTTGAGACTAAACTTGTCAAGGTATGGGTTGAGCTGGAATCTATCAATGCTAATTAAAAATTTTATCTATGGAAGTTATAGAGAAGCCAAATTGAGGTATGACAATTACATGAACAATTAGAGCATCTTACACCATTGTTACTAGCACCTTCCATAATTACTCCAGAGGTGTAGACCAAATACCTATAGGTTAAACTTTTTTAGATGCATCAAGTTGGTGAGGAAGCTATGTTCATGAAAGATGACTTAGAGTGCCAAATACAAGTGTTGAAACATCAATCCCAAGAGTGGAAAAAATGAGAAAGAAAAAGAAAAAAAATAGGTACTTATCCTTTCATAGGAAGTATGAAGGTTGGAGGAAAAAAGTCAAATCATGGCCTAATTTTAGAATAAGTACCTTCGCATAGAGAAGGAATGCTGAACTTACAGTAAGAGTTAGCCAATAAGACTACCAAGAAAACCAATGAGCTTAAAATCCTTCTAATCAAGTAGGAAACCTTGGATGTCGAGTGTATAGATTGCACAAACTCATAGATCTATTAAATGAATGAGTAATTAATGAGAGATGTTAGTTGAAGGATAAATTTAATACCTTGCATGCTAAACTTTGTTAGATGGCCATAAGTGAACCCATTACACAAAAGAAAATGGACCTATTGGAAAACATGTGCATTCTCTAGCATAAAGCAATTATCGTTATCCTTAAGAGGAGACTCAAGAATGTTGAAGAGGACATGCAAGTGGAATAGAGGAGGTATCTCTATGTGATCCAAACTTATGCAAGTTGACTACACATAGAGATAAAAGAGAAACCCCATTAAGAGATGATCAAACTAGTTGTAGCCTAGTATGAGCTCTTACAAGCTAAGAGGAGTGATTAGCAATTCCAAGTTGATGTGGAGGAACAATGATAAATACGAACTAATGCATGAGAAAAATCAATAGCTCTGATGAAGGGTGATAGACCTAGAGGCACAGCTACAGAGATTTCACATACACACATAGCGCTTTTAACTTCTTTTCCTACTAAGTAGACATGTTAGGAAGATCCTTCTTTCAACCACCACCCCTAGAAATTCTTGATGAGGTGGCTTATACTTTATTGTAACATAGTCATGGTTTGTCATTTATCCATAGTATCCTCTACATTGAACATGTATTATGTCTAGTTCTAGTCTTTTGTTTAAGCTTTAAAGCTATTAGACTAACTTTACTAAGTCATGGGGGTATGATAATAATTGAGTGATATCTTGTAAGTTAAGTGTAAGCCCTAGATTCATGATGTGTCTCATGCACCCTATGTTTATGATTTGCACATACATGGTTGATGTTCCTATCTCCTAGGTATGCATCCTTACCTTTTTATTTCCACTTTTATGTTTGGATCATGTTTTTGATTGCTTAAAAGGTTTCTAGCTTTGTTTGAAGATTCTTAGAAGGTTTCAACTTGTTCCTAGGCCTCCCAGCTTTCATCCAGGAAAATGAAAGCAAAGTATAATCATAGGGGTGCTTTGGCTTCCTTACACTAGTGCACCCCTTGCATCATCATAGGGACCCTAAAGCATCTTTCTTGATAACCTAGTTTGGGTACTTTTCCTCTCTAGCTACTTTGGATGTGTTTTAGGTTATCTAGGCTACATTGATAGGTCTTTGTTTGACACCTAGGGGCTAGCAAACCCCTACTATTATGTTGTGAAAACTATCAATACCTAGGATGAGCTTCTCATAAAACAAACTAAGTTCCAAGCATTTTATTTATGATTTTGACATCTAATTTTGTGTAGAGAGCTCTTCTTCCCTTGGGTAAGTGATTCCTTTCCTATTTTGTATGTATTTTGAGAAATCACTTTTACAAGTATGGTTAGACTCTATCAGAACCTTGCTTACATAGATAGCCTAGAATGTATTTTAAATCATTGCTTTCACAAGTATGGGTAGACTCTATTAGAGTACTACCTTGCTTACATAGCCTAGAACCATTTGATTAATGCAATGTCTAGTATTTGTGTAGTGAATGAAGTTTATGGTTTTTCTTATTTTTGCATCATTGATGCCTTAAACATTAAAATACTGAAAACATTATAAAATATTAAAATCATAAAAATGCTTATTTCCTCATTTTCATAAGCTATGAAGACTCAACCTTATCCAAGGAGATCACAACTATACAACATGATGTTGAGCCATCAAAGTTGTAACTAAAAGCCATTTTATTGCATTTCTTGTGTGTATGTGATGTTGCATCTATTTCCTTAAGGGATTGCAACATGTGTGTACATGTGTTTAAGCATTACTAATGTCCCCAAGTGGGATTACAATTCATGTGCATGCTTATTATCATTTGTTTATTTCTTATAAGGACAAAAACTCATAAAAATTATAAAACATAAAAATTATAAATATTTCCTTAACCTCATACCATGGAAACATGGGTTTCTATTTTCATCATATGTATTATAATATATTCTATATTTATTAAACACAACAATATACATAAGTATTCTTGGCAATCTACTCAACATCATCCACAAAGCTTACAACCAAATCACACTGTGATTTGTATGATATATCTATTTGGTCCAAAACTGGTGGGACCCCTATCAATGACATGTCCAAGTGCAAGAAATAGAATCTTAATAAAGGATCATACACACCAAAGATCCAAAAATATGTGTTATTACACGTAACTAGTTCATGGTTTGCTTAGAGTTAATTTTTTCTCTATTTTTCATAGATCTTGACCCATGGAAGGCTTGTAGCATTTCAACATAACATGATCATGACCCATGATCAAAAACCACATCTTGTTGAATTACAACATGATCACCCTATTACTCATGGTCATACTTATGGTGGCCAAAATTGATACTAATGAAGCTAAAATTTCTAGTGTAGATTGTTTTGAGGGACCTTATTCTGCTATTTATCTCATACATATTTTGTATGGTTGATGCAATAAATCTTTGAAAATCATTATTCTTACTTCACCTTAGCTTCTTTACTTTACTTACATACATTAGAAAATTAAGCATATGAAGTTTCCTTTTAATGTTAGTTTGTTTCAACATGCACATATTTTTTTCTTATCTATCACATCATGTGACTCTTGTAATTCTTCATTTGATTTGGAACATGTCCTAGGATGTTTATGATCATTAATCAAAGCACCTACCTTGATTTATGTAAGTGCTCACGTTAGAAAAATATTTTGATAAGAATATTAATGGAGATAAAAAAATAACAAGGTTGTAAGTCACGGCAAAAGAAAAAGAATGATATTGCAAGTCATAGTAGACTCATGGTTTTGTTAGGATGCAAAACAATAACTAAATGTAAGCTAAAAAGTAGTTGCAATTTAGCTTGTAAACTATGATTTGTAAGTAATGGTTAGCTCATTGTGGCCTATAAAACACACTAGAAAAGCATACTCATTTGCTTGACACAAGGAATGAGATGAGGTAATAGGATGAGATATTAATTATGCTAAAAATATGATAAAAACATCATTAGATTTAATTAAAGATGAAAGAATAATCAGAAATATAATAAGATCAGGAAACATACTATTGAAATCTAAAGTAATGAATGAAAACTTCCTACCAAATAAACCTAATGCTGAAGAAGAGTCTTGTTCTCTAAGATTGAGATTTGACATGGCTCCTTTTCTTTTCCTATAGGACACAACTCTTTGAAATGCATGGTTTAGATTTAAGGTTTTCTAGGTTCAAATAGGCAAATCTAAGTTCTAGGGTTTAGGATTTAGAAAATAGAATGCAATTCTTGAAAGAAAATAAAATAAAATCCAAAATCCTACAAACAAGTCATTAGAACTCAAAAAAATTATATTTTATTATTAGATATTTAAATAATTACATAAAATTATTTAAAACAATAAGCATGAGATTTTTGGTTTGAAGGTGTGTAAGGGCACATAAGCCAACCATTAAATACAATGGTACACCAATGACCTTATGCTAAGATTTGCTCTATATGAAACAACTAGTAAATGTATAATAAGAAATATAATCATATGAAAAATAAAATCTCTTAGAAAGATATAATAAAATATTAAAAAGAAAAATACTATAAAATACATCCCTTAAATTAAGATAAAAATCCAAAAGAAAGGTACTTTAAGCTACAATGAGCACCAAAGCATAAAATTTTACTAGAATTAAGCTAAGCAACATAGATAAAAAGTAAAAATCAACTAAAATTATGTAAGTTAATTAGAGCATTGAAATACAATGAGTCAAACGCAAGACCAAAGAAAAAGAGCTTTAGTAATTCAAAAAGAAAAATTAAGCTAAAGGATTCAAAAAGGTCAAGAATTGAACTCACAACCAGACGCATAAGAGAGGCAAGAATATAAAGGAAATAAAAATTATGGGAAGTTGACAAAGGATGATTTACAATTGAATCTTTAGAAAAATCTAAGGTGTAAGGTTTTTTATTAGTTTCCAGAGGTTAGATTCCTTACTTTTTGGGTGTAGCAACTCAAACAAGTTAAGCTTTTAGTGTAGCAACTCAAATAGATTACGCTTTCACTCATCTACGACTCTCTCAAAACCCTACTTGGCAAGATAAGCATTGAGCCTCTAGGTGACCATAATTCTTAAAATGTGACCTTTATTTTGCCCATATACTAAAAATCGTGATATTGATTATGAGAAGGCTTAAGAGAGAGTTGATTGCTAGCAATGGACATAGGAAACACATAAATGATCTATCTATGATTGTATAGATCATGAATGCTATTTTGTTAAACTTCCTTGTACAAAGAAACTTTGAGCGTCCAATGCTTTTCCTGAATATGTCTAGCGTTTCATTGCCATCTATTGATGTCGAATGCAACTTTTACCTTTAGTTACCTTGTGATACTATATTTTCTTGATAGCGTCATGGTCAATATCATTATTTTTTTTTTCTTCGGGGTTTTTACTGCGGTAATATATATAGAAAAGTAATTTCCGATAATTATTGATGGTAACACCTGCTCCATAACGAATGTGAGTGCACGTGCAGCCACATGCTTGCATTTGGTTAACCGTTGCCAGTTGGGACAAGCAACGGCTCTGAAGATTTGAAATGAGATTGTAAGTAGACGTTACTTACAACTAACCCTAACTTAACTTCACGTGTAACAACAAAACAAAAGAAAACATGGCTTGCAAGTAGAGCGGCAGAAGCATCAATGAAGACTGCTGGTGCTGCCCCTGGAGATTCGGGTTAGCCAGCAAGTGGAAGTGGACTACACTACACTGGATCACTGTAACGGTCGTCATCAACTCAACCCCGCTCCGCTCCACTCCACTACTCCACTCTCTTTAAATTCACCGATTCATCTGCCCTCTCTCAACTCCATGTGAAAGCTTGTTCCATGGTTTCTATATTTTGGGTTTCAGTCAGTTACTTGCTTACTTATGCATTCTTGAACAAAAGAACAAGAGTTGGTTCAGCCAGGGTTGCACTTGCATGCATTGTTAGTGATTGATTGTTGGGTTCAAGTGTTGGAGCAGAATGAGGAATTACAGGTGTGAATTGGGTATGTCAAAAGCTGCTGCTGCTCTGGTAGTAATTTTGGGTATGATAGGGGCAGTGAAAGGAGAAGGGCAGCAGGAGAATCATGTGAGCAACATTAATGACAATAACGGAGGAGGAGGAGGAGGAGGGCAGAGAGTCTGGTGCATAGCAAAACCTTCTGCAGATGACAGGGTTTTGTTGGCCAACGTAAACTATGCATGTTCACAGTCTGGTGTGGATTGTGGAATTTTGAGGCCTGGCTGTCCCTGCTTTTCCCCTAACACCATGGCTGCACATGCATCAGTGGCCATGAACCTTTACTACCAACACCATGGCAGAAACTTCTGGAATTGCTACTTCAATGGCACCGGACTCCTTATTTTCTCTGACCCCAGTAAGCTTCCTTTGTTTTCCTTTGATTTTTACTGTTTACCATGGCTATGCCTCATGTCATTCTTAAATTTTGGCGTATTCTATTTGTAAATTGAAGTAGGTGGTGTTCATTCATTTCTGTTGTTTTTGGTTGGATCTTTGTGCAGTTAAAGCTCGTATTGTGTGGTTTATTCATGTATGCTTTAGGTAATTTATTTACGGCAGCCCACTGCCCGTGGATTTTGTCATCGACGTCTAGAGTTACCTGGGATCCCTCTAGAATTTAAATGCGTTTTTGTTATCTCCCATACCTATCTTTCTATGTTATTCCTTGATCTGAGTTGCTGGTTACATAATGCTGTTTAAGTTTATTCAGATGTCTGGCTTTTGGGTTCTTCCGATTCTATTAATTGGTGTTTGCCTGTTTGAAGTGTGGTTTGTGTTAATTTTTATTGTTACTTGCAATCTGGGTTTTGTTTGCTTGGTTGAATTATTATTAGCATTCCAACGCTATGCGCCTTCTTAGTTCTTCTTTTGAGATTATAATTCTAGGATTTAACCAGTGTGTTTGGGTGCTTCTGGATTTTGCAGGTTACGGTAGCTGCAACTATATCTCTCAATAACCACAACTGCAACTATATCTCTCATATGGTAGGGTTTGCAGTTTCTATTCCACTTGCTCTAGGATAAAATTAGTCTTATAGTCTGATTTGGTGTCCATGAGAATGCTATTGTTTTGGTGGCACAATCCACATCACTAAAAAGGGGCACATAGCCTTGGCTTTGATTATAAGTTTAAAAATATATATTTAGCTGTCCTTATTCCACATGTCTCTTTACTTTTCGAATACATCATTTAACCGAACTACTTTGTTCGCAGACCAAATTTTTAAACGGCAGCAAATTCATCTTTAATTGTTCAAAGCTTAATTCTTCAATTTAACGCGTTTTTCCCAAGATGATGGTCCACCTACATGATTACCCTAATTTCACTGTGTATCGAAACGAAACAGGACCTCTCGTAACAAAATATTTATCCTTAATGCTAAAGCACTGCAGATCGTTAAAGGCTAAATATACAATAAACTTTGAAACATTTGGTATGGTTTGGCATAGTGTCGCTAAGTCTGTTAAAAATGTAAAAATGTCACTTCCCAGTTTGTTACGGTAAAAGCGAAAAAACAAATAAAAATGGAAGCATTAACCTTTCCATGGAAACACTCTGAAGACTCTGTATAATTATATTGGTGGAATCAACATTTATGAAACTAAAATTTTTAGTTACGTCACTGAAACTTCTTAGAATCAATATTTATATAATGCTGAAAGTCTAGCTTCAACACAGAACACACACTGTTGCAACTAAATTCAGTTATAACATAACAATGTGAAGATATTAATTATTACCTATTCAGACAATCTGGGGGTATTTGTTCAGCTAATATTATTCATGTTATGTAACTTAAATAAAATTCATTACTGATTTGTCTCATGATTCTGGTAAATGATAATATTACTTGATGAAATAGCTGTCAAAGTGTGCATAGAAACTTGACCTTTATTTGTATTTCCAAGATATCACTAGAGATTACAATAATCAATGTAGATTGAGATCCTTTTAACTCTTGTCACTAGGGTAATAAAAAAAATTGATTGCTGTAGGGTGAATTTTGAGCATATCACTAGAAATTGATCATTGAAATGTTGATCCATATCTTTTGCTCCTTTTTAAGAATTTGAACATATTATGATACATCACTCTAGTGATAGGCAACAGGCAAAAATTTTAATCTTGATGCTATTTTGCTTCAAATTTGGAAGCTTTTGAATGCTCTTGGCATGAGAAAAGAGAATCTTAAATTAGGTCTAGGAAAAGGATTGAGATAAACAAAAGATATGGTTTACAAGATGCTTTAGCAATTTATGATAATTAAAGATGCATGTTAATGTAATTTTAAATGAGAAAAAAATACTACAACTTGATGTTTTGAACATCTTTATCATCTTGTGAATAGATTGTGAAATATGAAAGAAATTATGTGAGAATGTGAGAATTGTAAAGTGAAAAATTGAAAAAAGAATACTTCTTGAAACTCCTTCAAACCCTTGAACTTTAAATGAACAATGACAAGATGAGAAAAGAAGACCTATCTCTTTCAAGGTATAAGGGAGACCTCAATTTATAGGCAAGGTTGACTCAAAGTTTATCATTTAAGGCATATTTTGGCACTATGATGCCTTACATTCAAAATTTTCTATTTTAGGAAACTTTTACATAAGTGAGCCAAAACTTGAATTACAATATGAATTAAAGAAATAAAAGATAGCAAACATGAAATGTAAAGTGAGAAAAGAGAGAGAATGTGTTAAGAGTTCCCATCCATACTACAACATAACAATCCCTCCTTTAAGATGGACTTGGAGTTTCTTTGTTCTTTAATTTGATCTTTGTGATGTTGGTGTAGGGACACTTCTTTCGATCTCCTTGTTCTCTTTCATACGTATAGTTTTTTGCAAGTTTCAAGTTTTCTAGAGACATCTTAGAGGTCAAAGAGATGTCTTGGTTAAGATTTGGATTCTCAGTGAAGATGTTTCAGAACTTTAGTAGACATTTGAGATGTTTTGCAATAACTCTTAGATGAGATGTCTCAAAGACATCTCAAATATGATTGAAAAATCTCAACATTGGAGGAAATGTCTTAGATCAAGGAGAGAACTCTTACTAGCATTCCCAATTTTAACAAGAGATAACCTAGAAAAGTTAGAGACGATCCATATGATTAGGAAAACTTTCAAATTTACTCATTTCAATTTGTGAAGCAACTAAAACGATAGAAAAATAGATAGAAACATCAATGCGATCTTCAATTTGAGCTTGAGGAAGGTTTTCTAGGCTTTTTGTCTTGTTATGTTAACAAATATCAATTTTGTTTCATTTACATAAAAATTGGTCATGTGTTAAGCTTGAGCAAGAGTATGAGATAGCACATTGAGTGAGTGCATATGCAGTTGTAGCTCCAAGGTTAATTGTGTAGTGAATTGGCCTATGTGTCATATCTCTTACTTGTGTATTGAGAGCTCAACCTTGGGTTGTGGGAGAGCTTCTCCATTGGTTGTGTCTTGCATGGAGAATAGCCATTGTATGGTTATAGTGCTTCATGTTCGGTAGCATTATTTGAGTGTTTTGATAGGTTGTTGATTGTTTTATGGGTTTTAGAACCCTAATGTAAGCTTCTCTTTTTATAATTGAAGATAGTTAGTTTTCTTGTTTTCTAGCATATTTTTTGTCTTTTTATGATATCTGGATGTAGTAGTAATGAAGGTGATTTTTCATTGCAAAGAACTTACTCTAGCTAATTCTTGGTATCAAAGCTGTAGGTTGATTATTGCTTGGACTTGGTTGTGGATTGTGTTAAAATTCAAATGGCTCCTAAGAAGAAATAGGTACAAGCCCTTCAATAGAGATGAAAAACATGAAGTCTACCTTCCAACTAATGGTTGCTCAATTAGATGAAATCAACACAAAGGTAGAAAAGAATTTTGGTCCCAATCATATGCCAATATGTGGAGATGATAAGCATTGATGTTTAGATAATGATGAAGAAGTTTTATAGCTAGGTGAAGGGAATGATGAGGAAGGATAATCTAGCTATGAATATTTTAGAACCAATTACCTAAGGATTCCAATGGAAGCAAATCCTATTTCTCATATGAAAATTTCAAAAGCTCCATCACCATCCTCTACTTCTTCCCATGCAAGCTTAATGAGGAGAATGAAGTAAGACTTGCTAGAGTGTACCAAAATGCTACAAGACTTTTGTACATTGAGTTGAACATTGTCAATGGTGTAAATGACACTAATGCTTTTTCAAGTTGGCTAAAGGCACTTGATAAGCACTTTGAGTTAGAAGAGGTATCAAATCACCTAAGGGTACCTATTATTGAATTCAAATTAGAAGCTATGGTGTCTACTTGGTGGGAAAAGGAGTCCTAGGATTATAAAAGATAAAATAATAAACCTGTCAAAGATTGGAATCTGACAAAATTTAGGTTGCAAAGAAAATTTGAATAGTCTCATCAAAGGCAAGAAACCATTATGAAGTTAAAATTTATTAGAGAAGATGATAAGGATATTAAAGAATCCTACATTGAATTTATGATCTATTCCATCAAGAAAAAGTAAACTAGGTAGAGTATGAATAGGTTTTAATCTTTTAGGAGGTTTCCAAATGATGTATCAGTAAGAGTTTTCTTTTTAGGATCCATAAAATCTTGATGAGGCTGCTAATTTAACACTCAAAGAAAAAAAGAAATTAAGTGGATTCAAAAACATGAGCAAACAAACTTCCAAGGGGAAGGACAAGGGATCCCAATTTGCGAAGGGATCCAAGTCAAAATTTAAAGACAAGAATGACAACCATAATTAGAAGATAGAAAATGATGAAGAGAAGGCCAAAGCCAAGAAGGATCAAGGCAAGGGAGGCAAGCGTCGAAATAGTAGCTTATCCAAGATTCAATGCTTCAAGTATGAAGAATGGAAACATAAGTAATAGAAATGTTTACTTTATAAGGAATTCAAAGGAAAAGATGTACAAATAAAGAAGGTAAATGAGACATCCGGCCAAGATCTTTAGAGAGGTAATTCAAATGCTCCAAAGATTAAGGAAGCTTCTAAATTAAATTCTTATGCATTTATGAGAACATGAATAAAGGAGGCCATCATGATAGAAAATTGTTATTTCAAATTGGCGCTAGTTGTTTACATAGTGGGAAATGGATTCATGTTTTGATTAATGAAGGAGCCCAAGAAAATGTTATTTCTTCTAAGGTAGTTGCTAGATTAGGTTTGGTAACTAATCCTCATCCTTGACCCTATAAAGTGCATTGATTGTCTAGAGTTTCTCTTAAAAGATGAGGGAATAATGTACTTTGAAATTTAAAATTCAAAGTTTTCATGATTTTATGAAGTGTGATATTATTCCAATAGATTGTGCTTATATAATTCTTGATAAGCCTTGGAATTTTGACAACGGTGCTTAGTTTGATGGAGCAAGAAATATATAGAATGTAGCTACATCTAATGGAATCCATGAGTTAATTCCCATGACACCTAAACAAGTGAGGTAGCAAAGCTCACTTAATCCTTTCTTAATCCTTATTGTAGAGAGGAAATATATTAAGAAACATGCTTAAATAGGTTTTGCATTTGTTGTTATGTAAACAATTACTTCTAATCAGGATGATGTGCATGTTGAACTTTCAATAGATGTGCTACACTTAAAGGAGAAATTTTCCAATGTATTCAAGTGGGAATTAAATGGATTACCACTAATAAGAAATGTAGAACATCAGATTAATTTCATCCTTGGTGCTACCAATCTAAACAAGAAATCTTACCATATGGTACCAAATCAAAGAGTAGGCAAGTAGAGGAGTTACTTGCAAATGGATTCATAAAGTAATCCATCTTACCTTATGTAGTTCCAGCAGTGCTAGTGCTAAAGAAGGACAATGATGAATAGATAATGTGCATTGATTCAAGAGCAGTGAATAGGATAACAATTAGGTATAGGATTCTTATTTCAAGGATGGATGATATTCTTTATGTCCTTACTAATGTGAAGATTTTTAGAAAAAATAATTAGTATCAAATTGAAGTTAGGTTTTGTGATAAATGGAAGATAAATTTCAAGATATTGGATGGATTGTCTAAGTGGTTGATGATGTAATTTGGGCTCAGGAATGCACCTACTACATTCATGAGGTTGATGCATGATGTATTGAAAGACTTTATTGGTAAGTTTTGTATCATCTTATTTTCATGATATTTTAGTGTATAGATCTAATGAGAAAAAGTACTTGTAACACTAGTGGATGGTATGTCCTAAATAGGAGGAGGCACAATTGGTGATCAATGTAAAGAAAGGTCATTTTTAAGAGGGAAATCATATATTGGGGACATGTGGTTTCTAACAACCAAATTTGGATGAAAGCTACAAAGGTGAAGGCTATTAGGGATTGGCTAACTCCTAAGAATGTTGGGGAGGTAAGATCATTCCTTGGTTTAGTACATTTTTTGTAGATAGTCCATAAAAACTTTTAATGATGTTTCTTAGCCTATGTTTTCTTTATTGAAGAAAAATAAAAATTTCAAGTAGAATAATGAAATCTAAGGAAGCTTTGACTTGTTGAAAGAAAAAATTACCAGTGAACTAGTACTTACAAGTCTAGATTTTCAAAAGGTTTTTCAAGTTGAGATGAATGCAGGTTGACTTGCCATTGGTGGGGTACTTTCAGAAGAAGGTAGACCTATTGCTTTCTTCTATGAAAAGTTGATTGAGTCAAGGTAAAAATATAGTGTATATGAGAAGTAATTGCATGATATTCTCTAAGTAATCAAGCATTATAGGCATTACTTATTTCCTAGGGAGTTCACTTTGATAATAGATTACAAAGCACTATAATTTCTAAATTCCCAAAATAAGTTGAGTGAAAAGCACATGAAGTGGGTTGCACAGTTATAGGAGTTTAATTTTGTTTTGAAGCATAAAAGTGAGAAAGTCAATGTGGTGGACGATGCATTATCCAAGGTACATGTGGTGAATTTCAATGTATATCATGTGGTAGATATGGATGATTTAGCTAATTTGTATAAGTATGATGTGGATTTTGGGCAAGTTTGGAGGAGCCTCAAAGAATCATTGTTGAGTAGGATAGACCAATGGAGGTACTATCATATTCAAGATGAACAATTATTTAAAAATGGGAAGATATACCTTCTTAATTATGGTTTTAGGAAAAAGATGTTGTTTGAAAAACATTGTAGTGGCAAGGTAGGTTATATGGATATGGATAAAACATTGAAACTTATGCATAGGCACTATTTTATGCCTAGTATGGTAACTAAAGTTTAAAGATTTATGAAGGAGTGTTTAACTTATCAGAAATTCCAAGGAAATAAAAGAGTGAATGGGCATTATATGCCTTTACAAATTCCCATGGATTTATGAGAAAGTATATCTATGAATTTTTGAGTGGTATTCCAAAAATCAAAAGTGGAAGCATTGCAATTTTTATTGTTGTGGATAGGTTCTCCAAGATGGCACACTTCATTTTGTGCAAAAAGATGAGCAATGCTTCTCATGTTGCAAATTTTTTTTTTCAACATGCTGTGAAGTTACATAGAATTTCTTTGAATATTGTTAGTGTCAAAGACTCCAAACTCACTAGTGAATTTTGGAGATTTCTTTGGATAATTTTAGGGAAAAAACTGAATTTTGCTAGTGCATATTACCTACAATCTAATGATGAAATAGAGGTGGTGAATTATTCCTTGCTAAATATTTTAAGATGTTTGTGTGATGGATAGCCAAACATGTGGAAAAACTTATTGTGTCATGTGGAGTTTCTATACAGTAATACTTTTTATGTTGCCATTGGAGAAAGTCCATTTTATGTGAATTATGATTTTTTTCTTAAGATGATAAATACTTTAACAAGATTTGATGATAATGCTCAACTCAATGTTGATTTTGTCCAAGAGATAATGGATCTCCATGCACAAGTGAAATCAAATCTTAAAAAGAAGACTAAAGAAAGAGTCCTCAAGAGAATGGAGGATAAATAGAAGATAAATTTTATTATTGGTAACTTGTTTTGGATGCACTTGAAGAAGAAATGGTTGAGATATGTCAACTTCTCCAGGTTGAAAGCTAAGAAGATGGTGTCTTTTAGAATTAAGGCCAAGATTAATGATAATTCTTTTAAAATTGATGTACCAAATGATGTTGGTATGTATTTTATATTTAATTTTTAAATATTATGTACAATCATGGACTAGTTGATGAGAAGACCATACATGGAATCATTGATAATTTGAAGGGGGCTATTTATTAGTTCAAGCCTTTAATGAAGAGGAAGACAATTGTACTCAAGTAGATGAGAGTTTTGAGCACTAGGGAAGTGATAGGAAATTTGATCCATTGGGAGGATCAACTCATTGATGATTTTATATGAATCCATGAAACCAAACTTCATGAGTAAGGGATCACATCTACCCCTACTTCCTTGTTCACATGAGTTCACTTTTTGAAGGGTGGGATAGTTGGTGTTTGAAACCTCTTCTAATCCTCTTCTTCTCTTCTCTACATATAGTTTTTGTAGGTTTTGAGCTCTCTAGAGATATATTGGAGGTCAAAGAGGAATGTTGTTTAAGATTTTTATTTGTAGTGGAGATATCTGGGAACTTCAGGAAACATTTGAGATGTCTAATAGTCATCCCAAGTGAGATGTGTTATAGGATTGTGAGACATATTAGTTGGATGTAAGACATCTTAAGAATTACTAAGAAGTCTCATCTAAGACATTCTAAATATGGCTACAATCTTTTAGCTCTAGAGGATATGTCTTAAATCAAGAAGAGACGTCTCACTAG
This sequence comes from Gnetum montanum, assembly GCA_015680685.1. Classification (NCBI taxonomy): domain Eukaryota; kingdom Viridiplantae; phylum Streptophyta; class Gnetopsida; order Gnetales; family Gnetaceae; genus Gnetum; species Gnetum montanum. The sequence goes on from MNCI01003795.1 coordinate 235,305, forward strand.
CATTTCCAATTTTGATAGGAGATGAACCAAAAAGATTAGAGATGACCTATGTCACTAGGAAAAAATTTGAAATTTCTCATTCTAATTCCAAAAATAGCCAAAATGATGGAGAAAAAGATAGAAACATCATGGGATGTTCAAGTTAAGCTTGAGAAGGGTTTTCTAGGATTTTTGTCTTGTTGTGTTAGTAAATACAGGTTTTGTTTCATGCATGTATAACCATGAAGAGATCATGACATGAGAGTTGTTCATGTCTTGATCTTAAGTAAGTTTGAGAAAGCACATTGAGTGAGTTCATATGTGGTTGTAGCTCCAAGGTAAATTGTGTGGTGGATTGGCTTATATGCTATGTGTTTTGCTTGTGTGTTGAGAATATAATCTATGCTTATGGGAGAGATTCACTATTGGTTGTGTCTTGCATCAAGAATAACAATTTTGTGGTTATAGAGCCTCATGCTATTATTTAGCATTATTTGAGTATGTTTTATGGGTTTTTGAACCCTATCTAATCTTATCTTTTGATAATTAAGGATAGCTAATTTTCTTATTTTCTAGCATGTTATCTATCTTTTGATAATATTTATATTTAGTAGAAATAAATGTGATTTTCTACTAGAGTGAACCTACTCTAAATGTTAATTTCTTCCATGTATTTCTTGAGCTTATTTGTATTGATTACACTGGAAAATTAATATTTTTGTTTCCAAACATAAAAGAGATGTTTCTAAGAGATATTCATTTCCCAAGTCAGCATTTTCCAAATTGAAGTTTTTTCTACATCCATATGATCTACTAAAGTAGATTGGTATTACCTATATAATGCAATAATGTTTTGGCTCATGGAGTCTTAATAAGGTATAAACTCCTTCAATATATTACTTGGTATTGTCTCAGTAATAGAAAATAGATAAGTGGAACCAACATTATGAGCAAGATGCACAGAGAACTACTTCTTCTTTATACTACTAGGCAATCATTCACCACCATTAGTTTTACAACTTGATCAAAATGTAATAGTGTTGAATACTAGGATAATACTAACTGTACCACAACAATATTTGCTATTAGAAAATGGGATAACCATGGTATCTGCTATATTTTTTAGTTTTCAACAATAGTTACTAGTCAAGCCACTAGAATGAAATAGGATAATAATCTTTGAAGTATAAATTCATGACCATAGATGAATGAATTATAAAAATCAACAAAAAATATCTAATCTTCATAAAACTACAAAAATTAGAGATTCATAAACATAGCTAATGATATGAAGAAACACTCTTAGAATGGAATTCCAAGATAAAATTACATTTCAAAAGTGAGCATCATAAAGCCTAAAAATTATTAATTAAATTTCTAGCTAGTAAAGCCAATATAAAAATTAATGAAATATAATAGTGAGGAATATTTCTTTCCTAAATAGATGTTATAACTCATTTCGATCATTGTTAAATAATTTTTTAAATTCAAGAAAAATGATTGAAGAGCTTAGGGGTGATTATCTCCTTCAAAATATATTACAACATAATCAATGTATAAATCATAGAAAAGAAACATATGTTATCATCATAAATTTGAAATAAAGTCACTTCACCATCCAACAAAAGATATTACAAATAGATTTACTACAAATAAGTAGACATTCAAATAAGAATAATCAATTAATAAAGTTGTCTATATTTGCATTCATAAGATTCTTGAAAACATTTTTGATGATTTTGGCTATGATTTTATTTGAGAATCCTTCACTATGGACTCTTCTGGAACCACAAGAACATTTGAAAATAGCAATGGAACATCCTAAGTTGGTTTTTTAGTTTCAAGTTCAGCAAACTTCTTTTAAACCTCTACTATAACTTCACTAAAGACAACCAAAAGTGACAGTGCTATTACAATGGACTTGGCTTATAACTTCTAACCTTTTTCTTGATGAAAATTTTAACTTTGTGTAATGTTTTATGAATCTATTAATATTAGCTTGTTCATGAAAATTGCTCAGCTTATTCTTTGGCTTCATTGTCTTGGTGTTGATGGTCTCTGATAGTTCATTCTTTTGCACATTAATATCCTTCGTATAGTTATGAAGATAGTCAATCTCCTCTTAGAGTTTAGAGGTTTTATTATGTATTATAAACTTGTCATCCTCTAACTCCATGTTTTACACCATCAATTTCTCTAGTCTACTTGCAAGTTCTACATTAGTATTAAAATCAACTTTGTCCCATATTTGTTTGAGTGGAGCCAACTCTTATGATTATTTTTGTGCTAGCATTAATGCATTCTTAACCTCATCCATGTACTTAAAAAATGCTTTGGCATACTTATCTTTTTATTTATAGACAAACCTTAGGTCTTTATTCAACATCTCATTGTGTACTAAAGCTACATCAAATACTACTTTATTATGCCTTAGTATTGCATTGTAGGCTTTATCCCTAAAGTAATGTTCCACCATGATGTAATTCATCTATATATTAAATCATACAACATATCATTGCTCACCATGATGATATTTATCTTCAAGAACAATTTTAGAATCTTATTCACCATGCCTTTGATTACAATTGGAAAGTCATTTGTGTTTAAAGTTTTAAAATCTTTCCGAGTAGCCTTCTCATATAATATCTCCTTCATGGGTTTATTCTCTACTAATGCTTTGAAGAAGTTAATAGTTAATACCAAGTGCACAATCTTATTTCTAAAGCTATGATGTTGCAACATGATGGTCATCATGGATGCTGACTAGTAGTATATTTTCACCTTGCCTCACACCTTGGATTCCACCCATGACTTTTTAGAAATTTCTAATTTTTTTCATCTTCTTGTTTGAATTTATCAAGGTCAAGTTTTTATTCTTTAAAAATGACATATCTTGGAATATATCATTTTATTTCTTATGGATCATAACATTTGTATCCACTTATTTTGGAATGGTAGTTCAAAAAATGCACTTTCTTCCTCTATCATCTAACTTGTATGATAATTCATTTGGTATTTTCATATAATAAATATATCCAAATACTTTCATGTGAGATAAGTTTGGAACTTTACCATAAAGAAGATGATATGTAGTTTTCTCCTTACTTGAGGTGGTAACATGCCTATTTAGAATTTATGCTAAAACATGTAAAGCTTTATTTCAAAATTGATGTGGAAGTGAAGCATACTTGAGGAGGCATCTAGACAATTTTTATATGACTTAATTTTTTTATTGAATAGTATCATTATTGATGAGTCGCGTTTTGGGCGACCGCGATATCGTGTACGCGATATCGCAGCCCACCACCAGTTCTATAAATAAGAGGCGGCTCTCCCTTATTTTTGAGTTTTATGTTAGATTGTAGCTAGACTCTGGCAGTTTTATCCCTCCAGAGATAGAATATTTTTTAGTGTCTACCCGTAGTGTGGTCATTGTAATTGTACGGCATCCTTTATTCGAGTGTGATGTACTTGGACA
>MNCI01003795.1:239027-271994 GCA_015680685.1 Gnetum montanum
ACATGACAAATATAATACTAGTCTAGGTGGAAAGACAACAAAATGCGACCTAAGGATAACTGTCTAGGTGCCACAACTAGTCTATCTGTGGAGTTCGACAGATTGCGCGCGAAAATGCTCGTATTTGTATGGTTGAGTATAGGGGTACCTCGCCACTCATCATTGGCGCCGTTGCCGGGGACGGTGCTAGTTATCTAGATTAGTTATATCATACAAGGTCGCTATAAAAGACTTAACAATATATCTTTTAAGAAGAAATAATTATTAAAATTCACACATAATTTCACACACAACTTCACAACCATGGCTTTCCTACAAGATTATGATAATACCACACTTAGTGAGGAAGTTCATTGGAGAACCAACGAACTATATGACGATGAAGATTGGAGTATACAACCTGAAGTGGGGGTCTCTTACAAACGTGAACGAAAACAACGTCATCCCAACACATGGAAGCATAACTTACTCAATGACGATGAACCCCTATTGGCCACTACAAGCTTAATGCAAATACAAGAGGCTGTTCGAATCTCACGTAGGCATCATAAAGAGAGTCATCTACCCAGGCTCGATTTAAACAACTTTCCTAAATTTTCAGGAGGATATGACTTAGATCTGCATCAACATTTACAAGCCTTCTACGATGCCTGCACATGGAATAACATTGATAATGGGTGGAAAAAACTTAAGCTCTTCCCTATGACACTCGTTGACCAAGAAAAAGTATGGTATAGATCGTTAAAACCAAATTCAATATGACGTTGGTCAATAATGGTAGAGGTCTTTAATGAAAAATATCAAGCCTATGCAAGAGTGTCAGCCTTGAGGAAACAAATCCAATGATGGAAACAAGCACAACATGAACCCTTGAACATGGCCTTAGAAAGACATTATGCATTGTTAAACAACTGTCCAGGCCATGAGTTTTCCAAGGAAAGGCTAATGTACCATATTATTGATGGGCTTCATGATGAAACAAGAGAGACCTTAGGAATGTATGCCCAAGGTCAACTATACAAACTATGAACTCATTAATTTCAAGAGCTTATTAAGCGGGTAGCAAAAGAAGAAGGAGAAATCGCTAGATGGGAGAGTGTTGAAAAACATCAACGGGACCAAAGTCTTAATTTAACAAAGGTCCATGATCATAAAAAGGAGAAATCAACCTATCATAAGGAGAAATAATCATCTTTGCCGGTAGAAGAAGTCAAGGCAAAGATCAATAAGATGTTAGAATGGACGTATCAAAAGTGTGGAGAATTTATCAACATTATTGGAGATAAAGTTTTGACAACCCAAGAAGTAGGACGAAATAGTAGACAATTAGAGAGAAGGGATAAGGAAAATAAGAGCTCAATTGCCAATCATACGTATGAATGCAACATATGCCTATACGATCACCCCAAGGGCCAATGCCCAATATTGTTACACTTACATGAGCATTGGGGGAACATGTTACATCCAGAGTTCGTACAGAGGTACTATGTTCGATCACAGTGGCAACAATCCTAGTCGTGGGGGAGACCACCCCTAAACTTAAGACACCCTTCTTATCATCCGAACCCAAACACTTATCTAGTTCAACATCCTATTTCTCCAATTGGGCCACCATACTCTATCTCACCACATTACTATTCTCCACCATACTATCAGCCCATGTCTTCAACACAACTACCACCTTGTGCATCTTATACTCCTCCTAATTTTCAACATTCTCATCCTTTTCCTCCTTATCCATCGCCACCAATTGTTCCTAAGGTGTTTGCACCATAGCAACAACCCACGAACAGTACTTGTGCTACTACTTCCAACAGCAGTGAGAGGCCTCCTCAACAGCAAAAGCGTCCCTTCTTTAAACATGGCTGTAAGAAGGGAAAACACAATTCTGAGGCCATTGCATCCTCCAACTTAGCAAAAGTCCCACACTGTGGTGCACCCTTACCTTCGAACCCAACGCCTCATGTAACTTCATCAGGGCCACCAACTCACACTCCAACAATCATACGGCCCAATGAACACAAACATGGAGAGCGACAACCCAATCCTTACACATCATCTAACGGTCCCAAACATCATAGTGGGTCAACTCGTTATCCGGGAACTACATCGTATAAATTTCCCCACTATGCTTATTATAATCAAGTGTGTGAAACCCGATGGGGTAAATATGACCAAGCCAGAATACTTTCAAAATGCAAGGATCCCCATTGTCAATTATTAATCCTTGCCATCCTCAATCGTTTAGCTATGAGGGATATCCCTCATTCTAATAAGTAGGATTAATAACCTTTTTTTTAGTTTTCTTTAATTTTTCAAGTTTTTGTTTTCCAGTTTTTCATTTTTCAACTTTTTGTTTTATCTTTTTATTTGTTTGTCTTTTTTCTCTTTTTATGTTTTTTTATAAGTAATCTCATCTACAAATAAAACACTCATGTGGATCTTTGGTTGAGGTGTGTTCTATGTTATTAAGTCATGAGCGATCAATTATTTGGAACAGTGAGTCCATTGCACCCACTCATCCATTCTACAAATAAGAGGTTCTGTTCGAGGGTACAGTGATATTCTTGACATTCTTTAAACTTAAAATTAATTTCATGTTCATTGTACCCAGAATGAAGAAGGATGGACCAAGAGGGAATGATTAGGATGTGACATCAAGGGGACTTGTGGATTTTCTTTGGTAACCTCTGTGGGAGTTATCATGCAACATGGTTGTACTAAGATCCTTGTAGATCTAATGAAAGATGGGAGTAAAAGTAATCAAAAGGGCACTCAAAAATTAATGCTATGCTAGGGGGTCCCACTGGAAATACATGCACCCATGCCTAAAGGTTGGCAGCTTCTTTGGATTTAGTATTCAAAAGAAAAAAAAAGAAACAGAAAGAGAAAAGAAGAAAAGTGCCACAAAACAAAAATCACTCCTCCCTTGAACAAAACACCAAGTGGATGTATGCCTTGTTGTAATGATACTCTCATAGTTGCTCACCATGAGATGAAACAATGCGATGTTACTGATTAGAAGGATGGACTTGGTTCTGATCTTGGAACGACGAGTTAATGACACCTTAATCATGCTTTACACGCAGGATTCACTGTGTCGTGGGTCAGTTACCTCATGTCCCAAGCTCTACGATCCCTTTCTCTAAGTTCATCTCATCTCACTGTTCATGTAATTGTAGCTCGTGTCCTATGTAGCATAGAATTTTCATCTCATTCTAGTGATATTTACATGTGTGTGTTTTGTGGAGTTAGTGCGGATTACATTTAACCCTTCTAGTGCCCACAGACACTTTAAGTGTGGTTACACAAGGGCGTTATAGGTTGGAACCTGCTTTGGGGAGGACCCACTTGTGTAATATTTTGTAATCTTTACTTATGACACAGCTTACACACACCATTTCTTACCCTCAACTCATTTTTCATAACATTCTTTTTCTACTATTACCCCTCTGAATTTCAACATTCCCATGAATCATCACATAACCTTTTTCTTACCACCTAAGGTTTTATTGATTAGTTACACTCACTTGTCATTATTCGTGCCTTCAAAACCATATAATTACCTAAGAACTCCTTAACAATAGCCTAATGTCCTATGTTACAACGTTTATTTCAATAAAATCCCTTCAAAATTCGATCTTTTTGTTATGCCTCACATCACTAGGGACGAGATATTGCGTATGCGATGTATCATACGTGATATTGTGTCCCCAAAAACCTATAAATAGGTGACCCCCCTGTAACACTTAGCATCATTTTTGCCATTCACGCAGGGGAGTTTTTGATTTTTCTTTCTACGACTTGCGATTGAGTGACCCTTGCTTTTCTCACTATATCTCGCTCGATGGTACTCCGATTTTTATTCCGTTTGAACCTGCTTGAACCCAGAGTGTTCAATTTAGTCGTGGGCAAAGGGCACACGCTGAAATGCACCTAAATTTTTTGAAATTTATCATTTCCCAAAGGACATCATGTAGGGTAATTAATTATAACACTTAGAATAATTGTGCCCAAACATCATTTAATCCCTAGGTATACCGGGAAACTGAAATGGAAACCACCTAAGTCAAAGGACTCATTATTACAAACTTTTGGGCATTATCACACGTGATAACATAAGATCATTAATTAAGGCAAGTAGTAAGGTATAACTTAACTTCAAAAATAACCTTACTAACGCTTGGCTCGTGTGATTGCAGATGGCCCTAAAACGTGGATAATAGGATGGTCCTACCCAAGGTGGAAGCAAACAAGCTTGGAGGGGTGGAAGACAAGGTCCTACCAGACAACATGATGAATAGGAGGAGAAATAATTTAGCATTCATCAAGACGAACCTCCTACTAGATGGCCCGGATAGGTAAAAGGAGGAATTGTTGCAGCGCCTGAACAGGGACAACAGCTCACATTGCCCTAAGATTGTGTTCAGGCCATCCATGAGAAGTCCACATTCGCTGCGGTGATTTTGGAATTGAACTTCAAATCTTTTGCTAAGTTTGCTCCTGAGGCTATTAGGGATCACCTCACAGGGTCTCCCTTTTGGCCTATCCTCTTTGAAAGTGGTGCCTAGTACCTAGGAGAGATGTACCAATTTTGACAGAATAGGGAGCAAGGCACAACTGTCAATATTTTTGGTGTGACAGTTGACTTCTCTACATAGGCCATTTCAATAGTGTTAAACCTCTCGAATACAGGGCCCAAAGTTGCTCAGCTATCCACTTGTTTAGGCCCTGATGTGCGAAAGGATTTTTGGAGAAGGCTTATGGTAGAGATAAAACATTTGGTGAGTTGAGGACGAAAGAGAGGGTTTACTTCAAAATTAGAACATATCACCTCTTCCCCACAAAGGGCCTAAAAAGAATATCAACGTATGTGGCTAGAGGATGTGCAGTGTTGATGGGAAAGATTAACGCTAACCTACCCCATCTATATTTGACGGAGATCCTGAGGCATTTTGAGGAACAGAAGACAGGGAAGATGGCGTTGCCTTTCCCTTGTCTTATCAGAAAGCTATGCCAACGTGCTGGTATTTGGGGGTACACCAATAATGTCCTCCAAAAAGTTCAAACTGCTTCATATGCTAAATTGCTAAAGGCGCCAGCTCCAAGGAAAAGCACTGGCGAAGAGCTGGGACTAGAACAAGAAGAAGAACAGATGGCTGAACCAACTGCAACTCAACTTGCAGGACCTAGTCAACCTCTAGCCATGGGTCCTAGCCAACAACAAGAAGCAGGGCCTAGCATAGGCCAGGATTAGCTGCCACCACCGTAAGACGATAGACCATCGATGAGCCATCTTTGGGCCATCGCTGAGACGGTCAGTTGGGAAAGTCATGATGACGCAAAAATCTTCGGTGTCATCAGTGATGCCATTCAACCTACAGTTTCATTAGATCACACAAGGGGGGAAGTATCCATTCACACAGGAGGAGGGGAAAGTAAATGGTCATAACAGATCTCAGGAAACGTGACATCTTTCCAGGTGCAGTTGGAGACTGGTGAAGGAGCCACTGTGGTGGTCATGCAACATAAAAATTCCATGAGAGCTGCAGAAGTGGTCGTAGATCACATCAAAGAATCCTTCAATGTACCTGTTGTGTCACCGACAGATCTCTCAGGAGCATGGGATGCTCAAACCTTAGCCGGAAGCTCAATGACTCTTGTGGAACATGAGGATGTGCTTGATCGATTACTCCAAACAGGGCAAGTAATGACGTCCCTATTGGACATCCATCAAGATGTTACGGAAATTTAGTCAGACCTCATTTCCACAAAGGGGAAGCTGGTCTTAACAGAAGTGAGGGCCGAGCATGCTGAAGCTGAAGTGCAGAAACTACAAGAGCAGCTCGTGACCTTACAAGCAGGACAATGGGATCCTCTACAATTTGTTCTCGCAGACCAGCTAGATAACTTTAGAACTGAGCAACTAACAAAGTTAATCACAGAGAATAAAAGGTGGTTGACGAAAAGGAGAAGGCTATTTGGGATGCCTCCACAGCACAGGCACAAACTCATGCACATCTTAAGGCACTCAAAGCCTTACAGGAAGAAAACATGCAACTGGTTGCAGACAACCTTCGGTTGACCACTATAGAAAATCAAAAGAATGTTCTCGATGAACATTTTCTTCAATTATGAGAACAATTCATCCAGGTCAATCGAGACATAAGTCGTTTAGCTAAAGAAAATTGAACCCTCTCGAACATAACAATCCTTCCTTTAAGATGGACTTGGAGTTTCTTTGTTCTTTAATTTGATCTTTGTGATGTTGGTGTAGGGACACTTCTTTTGATCTCCTTGTTCTCTTTCATACGTATAGTTTTTGCAAGTTTTAGGTTTTCTAGAGACATCTTAGAGGTCAAAGAGATGTCTTGGTTAAGATTTGGATTCTCAGTAAAGATGCTTCAAAACTTTAGTAGACATATGAGATGTTTTGCAATAACTCTCAAATGAGATGTCTAAAAGACATCTCAAATATGATTGAGAAATATCAGCATTGCAGGAAATGTCTCAGATCAAGGAGAGAACTCTTACTAGCATTCCCAATTTTAACAAGAGATAACCTAGAAAAGTTAGAGATGATCCATATGATTAGGAAAACTTTGAAATTTACTCATTTCAATTTTTGAAGCAACTAAAATGATAGAAAAATAGATAGAAACATTAGTGTGATCTTCAATTTGAGCTTGAGGAAGGTTTTCTAGGCTTTTTGTCTTGTTATGTTAATGAATATTAGTTTTGTTTCATTTACATAAAAATTGGTCATGTGTTAAGGTTGAGCAAGAGTATGAGAGAGCACATTGAGTGAGTGCATATGCAATTGTAGCTCCAAGGTTAATTGTGTAGTGGATTGGCCTATGTCCTATGTCTTACTTGTGTATTGAGAGCTCAACCTCAGGTTGTGGGAGAGCTTCTCCATTGGTTGTGTCTTGCATGGAGAATAGCCATTGTATGGTTATAGTGCTTCATGTTTGGTAGCATTGTTTGAGTTTTTTGATAGGTTGTTGATTGTTTTATGGGTTTTAGAACCCTAATATAAGCTTCTCTTTTTATAATTGAAGATAGCTAGTTTTCTTGTTTTCTAGCATATTTTTTTTTTGTCTTTTTATGATATGTAGATTTAGCAGTAATGAAGGTGATTTTTCATTGCAAAGAACTTACTCCAGCTAATTCTTGGTATCGAAGCTATAGGCTGATTATTACTTGGACTTGGTTGCAGATTGTGTTAAAATTCAAATGGCTCCTAAGAAGAAATAGGTACAAGTCTTCAATAGAGATGAAAAACATGAAGTCTACCTTCCAATTGATGGTTGATCAATTAGATGAAATCAACACAAAGGTAGAAAATAATTTTGGTTCCAACCATATGCTAATATGTGGAGATGATAAGCATTGATTTTTAGATAATGATGAAGAAGTTTTATAGCTAGGTGAAGGGAATGATGAGGAAGGATAATCTAGCTATTAATATTTTAGCATCAATTAGCTAAGGATTCCAATGGAAGAAAATCCTATTTCTCATATGAAAATCTAAAAAGCTCCATCACCATCCTCAACTTCTTCCCATGACAAGCTTAATGAGGAGGATGAAGTAAGACTTGCTAGAGTGTATTGAAATGCTACAAGACTTTTGTACATTGAGTTGAACATTGTCAATGGTGTAAATGGCACTAATGCTTTTTCAAGTTGGCTAAAGGTACTTGATAAGCACTTTGAGTTAGAAGAGGTATCAAATCACTTAAGGGTACCTATTATTGAATTCAAATTAGAAGGTATAGTGTCTACTTGGTGGGAAAATGAGTCATAGGATTATAAAAGATAAAATAATAAACCCATCAAAGATTGGAATTTTACAAAATTTAGGTTGTGGAGAAAATTTGAATAGTCTCATCATAGGCAAGAAACCATTATGAAGTTAAAATTTATTAGAGAAGATGATAAGGATATTAAAGAATTCTACATTGAATTTTATGATCTATTCCATAAAGCAAAAGTAAACTAGGAGGTGTATGAACATGTTTGAATCTTTTTAGGAGGTTTTCAAATGATGTATCACTAAGAGTTGTCTTTTTAGGAGATATAAAATCTTGATGAGGTTGTTAATTTAACTCTCAAAGAAAAAAAGAAATTAAGTGGATTCAAAAACATGAGCAAACAAACTTCTAAGGGGAAGGACAAGGGAGCCCAATTTGAGAAGGGATCCAAGTCAAAATTTAAACACAAGAATGACAACCATAATAAGAAGATAGAAAAGGATGAAGAGAAGGCAAAAGCCAAGAAGGACTAAGGCAAGGGAGGCAAGGGTCAAAGTAGTAGCTCATCCAAGATTCAATGCTTCAAGTCTGAAGAATGGAAACATAAGTAATAGAAATGTTTACTTTATAAGGAATTTAAAGGAAAAGATGTACAAATAAAGAAGGTAAATGATACATCAAGCCAAGCTCTTTAGAGAGGTAATTTGAATGCTCCAAAGATTAAGGAAGTTTCTAAATTAAATTCTTATGCATTTATGAGAATGTGAATAAAGGAAGCCATCATGATAGAAAATTGTTATTTCAAATTGGGGCTAGTTGTTTACATAGTGGGAAATGGATTCATGTTTTGATTAATGAAGGAGCCCAAGAAAATGTTATTTCTTCTAAGGAAGTTTCTAGATTAGGTTTGGTAACTAATCTTCATCCTAGACCCTCTAAAGTGCATTGGTTGTCTAGAGTTTCTCTTAAAAGATGAGGGAATAATGTACTTTGAAATTTAAAATTCAAAGTTTTCATGATTTTATGAAGTGTGATATTATTCCAATAGATTGTGCTGATATAATTCTTGATAAACCTTGGAATTTTGACAATGGTGCTTAGTTTGATGGAGCAAAAAATATATAGAATGTAGCTGCATCTAATGTAATCCATGGGTTAATTCCCATGACACCTAAACAAGTGAGGTATCAAAGCTCACTTAATGCTTTCTTAGTCCTTATTGTAGAGAGGAAATATATTAAGAAACATGCTTAAATAGGTTTTGCATTTGTTGTTATGTAAACAATTACTTCTAATTGGGATGATGTGCATGTTGAACTTTCAATAGATGTGCTACACTTAAAGGAGAAATTTTCCAATGTGTTCAAGTGGGAATTAAATGGATTACTACTAATAAGAAATGTAGAACATCAAATTAATTTCATCCTTGGTGGTACCAATCTAAACAAGAAATCTTACCATATGGTACCAAATCAAAGAGTAGGCAAGTAGAGGAGTTACTTACAAATGGCTTCATAAGGTAATCCATCTCACCTTATGTAGTTCTAGCAGTGTTAGTACTAAAGAAGGACAATGATGAATAGATAATGTGCATTGATTCAAGAGCAGTGAACAGGATAACAATGAGGTATAGGATTCTTATTTCAAGGATGGATGATATCCTTTATGTCCTTACTAATGTGAATATTTTTAGAAAAATTAATTTGAAGAGTGGGTAGTATCAAATTGAAGTTAGGTTTTGTGATAAATGGAAGACAACTTTCAAGATATTGGATGGATTTTCTGAGTGGTTGATGATGGAATTTGGGCTAGGAATGCACCTACTACATTCATGAGGTTGATGCATGATGTATTGAAAGACTTTATTGGTAAGTTTTGTATCATCTTATTTTCATGATATTTTAGTGTATAGATCTAATGAGAAAAAGTACTTGTAACACTTGTGGATGGTATGTCCTAAATAGGAGGAGGCACAATTGGTGATCAATGTAAAGAAAGGTCATTTCTTTAAGAGGGAAATCATATATTGGGGACATGTGGTTTCTAAAAACCAAATTTGGATGAAAACTATGAAGGTGAAGGCTATTAGGGATTGGCTAACTCCTAAGAATGTTGGGGAGGTAAGATCATTCCTTGGTTTAGTACATTTTTTATAGATAGTCCATAAAAAATTTTAATGATATTTCTTAGCCTATGTTTTCTTTATTGAAGAAAAATAAAAATTTCAAGTAGAATAATGAAATCTAAGGAAGCTTTGACTTGTTGAAAGAAAAAATTACCAGTGAACTAGTACTTACAAGTCTAGATTTTCAAAATTTTCTTCAAGTCGAGATGGATGCAAGTTGACTTGCCATTGGTGGGGTACTTTCAGAAGAAGGTAGACCTATTGCTTTCTTCTATGAAAAGTTGATTGAGTCAAGGTAAAAATATAGTGTATATGGGAAGTAATTGCATGATATTCTCTAAGTAATCAAGCATTATAGGCATTACTTATTTCCTAGGGAGTTCACTTTGATAATAGATTACAAAGCACTATAATTTCTAAATTCCCAAAATAAGTTGAGTGAAAAGCACATGAAGTGGGTTGCACAATTATAGGAGTTTAATTTTGTTTTGAAGCATAAAAGTGAGAAAGTCAATGTGGTGGATGATGCATTGTCCAAGGTACATGTGGTGAATTTCAATGTATATCATGTGGTAGATATGGATGATTTAGTTGATTTGTATAAGTGTGATGTGGATTTTGGACAAGTTTGGAGGAGCCTCAAAGAACCATTGTTGAGTAGGATAGACCAGTGGAGAAACTATCATATTCAAGATGAACTATTATTTAAAAATGGGAAGGTATACCTTCTTAATTATGATTTTAGGAAAAAGATTTTGTTTGAAAAACATTGTAGTGGCAAAGTAGGTTATATGGATAGGGATAAAACATTGAAACTTATGCATAGACACTATTTTATGCCTAGTATGGTAACTAAAGTTTCAAGATTTATGAAGGAGTGTTTAACTTATCAGAAATTCCAAGGAAATAAAAGAGTGAATGGGCATTATATGCCTTTACAAATTCCCATGGATTTATCAAAAAGTATATCTATGATTTTTTGAGTGGTATTCCAAAAATCAAAAGTGGGAGCATTGTAGTTTTTATTATTGTGGATAGGTTGTTCAAGATGGCACACTTCATTCTGTGCAAAAAGATGAGCGATGCTTCTCATGTTGCAAATTTGTTTTTTCAACATGTTGTGAAGTTACATAGAATTTCTCTGAATATTGTTAGTGTCAAAGACTCCAAATTCAATAGTGACTTTTGGAGATTTCTTTGGATAATTTTAGGGACAAAATTGAATTTTGCTAGTGCATATTACCTAGAATCTAATGACAAAATAGAGGTGGTAAATTATTCCTTGCTAAATATTTTAAGATGTTTGTATGATGGATAACCAAACATGTGAAAAAACTTATTGTGTCATGCTGAGTTTCTATACAGTAATGCTTTTTATGTTGCCATTGGAAAAAATCCATTTTAGGTGAACTATGATGTTTTTCGTAAGATGATAAATACTTTAACAATATTTGACAATAATGCTCAACTCACTGTTGATTTTGTAGAGATAAAGGATCTCCATGTACAAGTGAAATCAAATCTTAAAAAGAAGACTCAAGAAAGAGTCCTCAAGAGAAATGAGGATAAATAGAAGATAAATTTTATTATTGGTGACTTGGTTTGGATGCACTTGAAGAAGAAATGATTACGATATGTTAGCTTCTCCAAGTTGAAAGTTAAGAAGATGATGTCTTTTAGATTTAAGGCCAAGATTAATGATAATGCTTTTAAAATTGATGTACCAAATGATGTTGGTATGTATTTTATATTTAATTTTTTAAATATTATGTACTATCATGGACTAGTTGATGAGAAGACCATACATGGAATCATTGATAATTTGAAGGGGGCTATTTATTAGTTCAAGCCTTTAATGGAGAGGAAGACAATTATACTCAAGTAGATGAGAGTTTTGAGTGCTAGGAAAGTGATAGGGAATTTGATCCATTGGGAGGATAAACTCATTGATGATTCTATATGGATCCATGAAACCAAACTTCATGAGTAAGGGATCACTTCTACCCCTACTTCCTTGTTCACATGAGTTCACTTTTTGAAGGGTCGGATAGTTGGTGTATGACACCTCTTCCAATCCTCTTCTTCTCTTCTCTACATATAGTTTTTGTAGGTTTTGAGCTCTCTAGAGACATCTTGGAGGTCAAAGAGGCATGTTGTTTAATATTTTGATTTTTAGTGGGAATATCTGGGAACTTCAGGAAAAATTTGAGATGTCTAATAGTCATCCCAAGTGAGATGTGTTATAGGAGTGTGAGACATCTTAGTTGGATGTGTAATACATCTTAAGAATTACTAAGAAGTATCATCTAAGACATTCCAAATATGGCTTAGATGTTTTAGCTCTAGAGGATATGTCTTAAATCAAGAAGAGACATCTTACTAGCATTTCCAATTTTGATAGGAGATGAACCAAAAAGATTAGAGATGATCTATGTCACTAGGAAAAATTTTGGAATTTCTCATTCTAATTCCAAAAATAGCCAAAATGATGGAAAAAAAGATAGAAACATCATGGGATGTTCAAGTTAAGCTTGAGAAGGGTTTTCTAGGATTTTTGTCTTGTTGTGTCAGTAAATTTGAGTTTTGTTTCATGCATGTATAACCATGAAGAGATCATGACATGAGAGTTGTTCATGTCTTGAGCTTAAGTAAGAGTTTGAGAAAGCACATTGAGTGAGTTCATATGTGGTTGCAGCTCCAAGGTCAATTATGTGGTGGATTGGATTATATGCTATGTGTCTTGCTTGTGTGTTGAGAATATAATCTATGCTTATGGGAGAGATTCACTATTGGTTGTGTCTTGCATTAAGAAAAAAAATTGTGTGGCTATAGAGCCTCATGCTATGTAGCATTGTTTGGGTGTTTTAAGAGGTTGGATGTTTTATGGGTTTTTGAACCCTATTTAATCTTCTCTTTTGATAATTAAAGATAGGTAATTTTCTTATTTTCTAGTATATTATCTATCTTTTGATAATATATATATTTAGTAGAAATAAAGGTGATTTTCTACTAGAGTGAACCTACTCTAGATGTCAATTTCTTCCATGTATTTCTTGAGCTTATTTGTATTGATTACACTAGAAAATTAATATTTTGGTTTCCAAACATAAAAGATTATTTGTTCTTTCTTTGTCATCATCTTTGAAGAAATAACTATTGAAGCTAATGTGCTTGATTTCCTTTGCAACAAATTTTGTTTTGTTTTTTTATTGTAATCTTATTCTCTTCATTTTTATTTGTTCTAGGAAAGCCTTTTGCACAAAGTTTTCTTTTATCTTTTGATTTTTTAGCAATGTTCCAAGTCTAATTGGTCTTTATATCATCATACTTTATCTTCTTATTTTGTTTTCAAATATTAGAATTATGAATCTCTTGAATATTTGAAGGCTTATGAAGAAGGTTTCACAACAACTATTTCTCTAGTTCACCTCCCTGATAATCTATTCTTCCTTATAATTATAATATATTCTTCTCTAGTTCACCCACCAAGACTATCTCCCACGCGAGAAAAAGCCAATTTTCAATACTTGTGTGTAAGTTCTAGGATAGTAGGTTAATAGGCTACATAAAATTGAGATCTCTCTATGCTGAGGAGCTAGCCACATAGGATAGTATCAAAACATTTTGTCAAATCGAGGAATAGGTCCAAAAAAAGTAGTTAGTGATCATTTCAATTGCTTAACGACAATAGCTTTTTCATAATGGCATGCCATCCACATGATCAATTCATTTCCTACTTGTAATTCAAGTGAACTATTATTTGTTTCCTTTGGTCACCCTCATCAACTTGGGGAACATAAGAAATAAAGATATGAACTAGGTAAATGGAAATGAAAGAGATAGGTTTCTAAGAGATATTGATTTCCCAAGTCAGCATTTTTCAAATTAGAAGCTTTTTCTACATCCATATGATCTGCTAAAGTAGATTGGTATTGCCTATATAATGAAATAATGTTTCAGCTCATGGAGTCTTAATAAGGTATAAAATCCTTCAATATATTACCTGGTGTTTTCTCAGTAATAGAAAATAGACAAGTGGAGCCTACACTATGAGCAAGATGCACAGAGAACTATTTCTCCTTTATATTGCTAGGCAATCATTCACCACCATCAGTTTTACAACTTGATTGAAATGTAATAGTGTTGAATACTAGGATAATACTAACTATACCACAATAATATTTGCTATTAGAAAATGGGGTAACCATGGTAGCTCCTAGATTTTTTAGTTTTCAACAATGGTTATTAGTCAAGCCACTGGAATGAAATAGGATAATAATCTTTGAAGAGATCTTTATGGTATATTGGGTTTAAATCCTTAGAATACTTCTCCACATGGAGTATGTAACTAGTTGAAACTTTCCTCAAGCTACTTTAAGGAATAGCGAGTAAACTAAGTTTATCCTTGAGCTATAAAACTTCCAAAAAAACTTACAAATATAGAATACAATTTGGGATAACCTAGGCGCATTAGCGGAAAAATGCCCCCAAAGTTACCCTAGTTGTTCCCTAGCTAAAGCCCAACATTATAGATTACCCATGGTAATGTTTTTTAAGAAATCATCTAGTTTTTGGGCTATTTCTCCTTTGTCTAGAATTGATTGTAGTAATTACATGTCTCTAGTACTACAAATGGTTTGTTCATATTGGAAAATTTGTTCTAGCAGCATTCTATCACAAAATCCTTTAATAACTGCATAGAGAACTATGATTTTTTATGCTATATATGTGTGTGTGTGAGATATTTGGATAGTGATATGATAGATATTTCTATTTCATTTCAAGAGAGAGATTGGAGGGCTCCTCTATTTATTAGCTATCAAGTTATCTTAGATGTTTGGCCCATTTGCATTTGTACTTTATATTTGACATTTTAGGTTACTTAAGCTCCTTGATTGCTAAAAATTTGATAGATATTTCTTAAAGTGTAAGTTATCTATGCTATTAGTTTAGTAAGAGGAAAAGAGGATGAATGTTAGGTTACAATAAGAATTTACATGAAACTTGCATAGTTGAAATGATCATGGTAACATAGGTGTCATTTCCCTGCTAATGTGCCTATGTTATCCTACTCTTATAAGATATATTCTCTCCTCTAAGATTTTTGAATAAGATCCTATAAGATTTAACTTTCTTTACTAGTAGCAATAGCTAAATGGTAGATAGATTTTTGGGAAATTCTTGTAAAGTTATTTTGTGGCCTCTATTGAGAACTTTTGGTTCCTAAAGAGCAATCCAAAAACTACTAAAAAAATCAAAAGCTTCAAGAAATGGTTTGTTCATAGATACATTAGTTGTGAGTGTATATTAAATCAAACATTGTGAGGAATCATTTGCTCCTTACTAAGCTTTAGGAATTATTCCCTTCTAATAGCTACCCCATTTGAGGCTATTAGCAACAACTTCATAATAGATATATTTTTTGAGTGAACCTTCATGCACACATTCTTTGAATTATCTTATTGTAACCTAGTAATCTTGTAGAATTTTGTCACTTGAGGGGTTGTCTCATTCTCTTTTAGTAGATTCCTTAAAGCAAATCAACCCATTCGCACCCTATAAAATCAAATGGTTTGGAAAATTATCTATGAATAGATATGTTAGTTTGAGATTGAAAGATAAATACCATTGCAAATACTAATAAAATCATGTTTCTCTTGTTACATAATACTCTTGGGCTCATAAGGAAGATCCCTAAAAAATACCATTACAAATAGGAGCTTTAGGCAGGGAACAATCCCTACGTTACCCTATTTCTCTCGTTACAAAATGCTCCCTCTCAAAACATGTATGATTTCTTTAGATATGGTAAATCTTATTTTAAAATTAAAATACAAAATTTTATTCTTGGGATGCTCTTTTCCACCCATGTGTTTATAGAAATTTTTTATTTTTTGTCATCTTCTTCTTTGAATTTATAAAGGCCAATTTTTTGTTCATAAAAAAATTATATTTCTTGAAAGATACCATTAACTTTCTTGCAGATCATAATATTTATATCTACTTATTTTGCAATCATAACTTATAAAAATGAACTTTCTTCCCTCTATTATTTGTTGAAGTTTTGTGATGTTAATCATTAGGTTAAAGATATAATAAAAATAATTGGATGACTATTGAGATTAAAATAATCATGCACCATGTGATATAACAAATTAATGATATTATACGCATCAACTTAAAAACATAAATAGAAAAAGTAATATAGAAAAATAAAGTAATTAAATATCTCTATTATAAGATATATATTGAGTTGAACATTGTATTATAGATTTTGATTTTTATATTATACATACTAAGAAGACTAAGTTATTCACTTCTATAGTTATAATAAAACAATCACATTTACTGAATGAAAAAAATTATAATGAGTAGTTATTATTAGTTACAGAGAATTGATTATACATAACTAGCTTGCATATAATACAAAGCACCATAGATAGTGTTGTATATCATGATAGTGCATACATTAGAGCATGGTGTAACCAAATATAGACACCAACATGTTAAGTTTGATGGAATATATCAAATCTTTAACACCACTCCTCAAGCTTAACATGGAGTTAAGAAATAATGTTGCTTGATTATCTATAACTAAATTCATGACCATAGATGAATGAAGTATAAAAATAAACACACCATATCTAATCTTCATAAAACTACAAAAATTAGAGATTCATAAACATAGCTAATGATATGAAGAAATACTCTTAGAATGGAATTCCAAGATAAAATTACATTTCAAAAGTGAGCATCATAAATCCTAGAAATTATTAATTGAATCTCTAGCTAGTAAAGCCAATATAAAAATTAATGAAATATAATAGTGAGGAATATTTCTTTCCTAAACAGATGTTGATGAGTCATGGTCTGTCAAGTCCTATTATCGGACCCTTGTTATTAGACCCCTAATATCAGGTACAAGATACTAGGTCTGATAGGTCCCGATATTGGACCCCCATTATTGGGTACGCGATATCGCAACCTCACAAGTGATATCGGTTACACGATATCGTGGTTCTTGTGTGGATCCATAAATACACATGTAGGCACATGGGAAGAGTCAGTTTGGAAATAGTTAGTTTTTTAGTCAGTAGATAGAAGTTAGTTCATTTTTTAGTTCCTCTCAACCCTTTCTCCCAGTGCATGCTCACAGTGTGATAATTGTAATTGTATGACATCCTTTATTCGAGTTTGACGTACTTGGACATGCACATGACTAGAAATAAAGATCGAGATTACTTCATCATTGCAGCATTCACTTAGTTTAATTACTTAATTGTTATCATCATTAAACATGGAATGAGTATGAATTAATCATGAGCATCTACATGTGACTGCTTGGTATCCTAGTAGCATACTCGGGCCGTGCGCTTGGTAATCCTAGTGGTAGTCATGCATGAGGCCTAAGATGTGTATAGATGATTAAGGAATGGATGCTCATCATACTTAGGCTAGCTTAGACTCTCTCTCCCTATCTCCTCTTAGTATAGCTCTCTCTATTCCTTTTCCTCCTAGATTAGCTAGGATTATTTTCCATCTCCTTTAGGAGTAGCATTAGTTTAGGAACACATCATACACCTCACTTTGGACAAAACCATACGTGACAAAGCAAATACTAGTCTAGGTGGGAAGACAACGAACTGTGATCAATGAGTAACTACCTAGATACCACAACTAGCCCATCTACAGAGTTCAACCAGATCATGTGTGAAACACTCATATTCGTATGGTTGAGTGAAGGGGTACCTGGCCACTCATCATTGGCATCGTTGCCAGGGATAATGTTAGTTATTTAGATTAGTTACATCATCCAAGATTGCTGTAACAAAGCCTTCACATGATATATCTTTTAGAAATAATAATAATAATAATAATTGCAATTAAATCACACAAAAATCTACAATCATTTCTCTCTCACAAGACTATGATAACGCAACAACCAGTAAGGCAATTCATTGGAGAACCACCAAATTATACAATGATGAAGATGAAGTTTGGAGTATCCAATTTGATATAGGGGTTTCCTATGAACATAAACGAAGACAACATCATCCCAACTCATGAATGCATAACATACCTAGTGACGATGAACCCCTACTGGCCATTACAAGACTAACACAAATACAAGAGGCTATTCAAATATCTCGTAGGCATCACAAATAAAGTCATCTACCCAAGCTCGATTTGAATAACTTTCCTAAGTTTTTCGGAGGCTATGATTTAGATCCACAACATCATTTACAAGCCTTCTATGATGCCTGTGCATGGAACAATATTGATAATGGATGGAAAAAACTTAAGCTCTTTCCTATGACACTCGTTGGCCATGCAAAAGTATGGTATAGTTCGTTAAAACCAAAATCAATCTGACGTTGGCCAACAATGGTAGAGCTCTTCAACGAAAGATATCAAACCTATGCGAGAGTCTCAGCCTTGAGGAGACAAATCCAAGAGTGGAAACAAGTGCAACATGAGCTCTTGGACATGGCCTTAGAAAGATATTATGCACTGTTAAACAACTACCCAGGCCATGGGTTCTTCGAGGAAAGGCTAATGTATCATATCATAGATGGGCATTGTAATGAAACAAGGGAGACCCTAGGGATGTATGCCCGAGGTCAACTATAAAAGCTATGAACCCACCAACTCCAAGAGCTTATTAAGTGGGTAGCAAAAGAAGAAGGAGAAATGGCTAAATAGGAGAATGTTGAAAAATCTCAACAGGCCCAAAAATTAGCAAGGGCCCATGATAATAAAGAGGAGAAATCAACTCACCTCAAGGAGGAGGAACCATCTTTGCCAACACTACAATCATTGGATGACATTGAGGAAAAGATCAATAAGATGATGGAATGGATGCATAAAAAATGTGGAGAATATACCAACATTATTGGAGGTAGAGTCATGATGAACCAAGAAGTAGGACAAAATACCCTTAGACAATTGAAAAGAAGGGTTGAAAAAAATAAGATCTCAACTGCCAATCATACATATCAATGTAACATTTGCCTGTATGATCACCCCAAGGGCCAATGTCCAATCTTGTCACATTTACAGGAGCATTGGGAAAGAGTGTTACATCTAGAGTTCATACAGAGATATTGTGTTTGATCACAGTGGCAGCAATCCCAGTCATGGGGAAGGCCACCCCCAAACTGGTTACACCCTTCATACTATCCGAACTCAAGTGCTTATCAAGTTCAACATCTTGTTTCCCCAACTGGGTCAACATCCTCTATCTCATCACATTATTATTATTCTCCTCAATACTATCAACCAAGAAGTAGGACAAAATACCCTTAGACAATTGGAAAGAAGGGTTGAAAAAAATAAGAGCTCAACTGCCAATCATACATATCAATGTAACATTTGCCTATACGATCACCCCAAGGGCCAATGTCCAATCTTGTCACATTTATAGGAGTATTGGGGAAGATTGTTACATCTAGATTTCGTATAGAGATACTGTGTTCAATCACAGTGGCAGCAATCACAGTCGTGGGGGAGGCCACCCCCAAACTAGTTACACCCTTCATACCATCCGAACTCAAGTGCTTATGAAGTTCAACATCTTGTTTCCCCAACTAGGTCAACATCCTCTATCTCATCACATTATTATTATTCTCCTCAATACTATCAACCCATATCCTCTCCAATAGGACCACCACCTCATGTACATTACACTTTTCCTCAATTTCAACATTCTTGTCCTTCACCTCCTTCTACATCACCACCATTTGTGCCCAAAGGATTTGCATCATAGTAGCAACCCACAAATATTACTTGTGCTTATGCTGACAAAAACAGTGGAAACTCTCCTCAACATTGAAGACACCCCTTCTTTCGGCATGACCGTAAGAAGGGACAACACAATTCTGAGCCCGCTGCATCCTCCAAATCAACACAAGTCCAATACTGTGGTGCATCTTCCTCTACAACACCTTGTGTTACTTTATCTGGGCCACCACTCAATACTCCAACAACCATAGGGCATAATGAATATATCCACATGGGGAGACATGTTGATCCTTGCATACCATCTTACGGTCACAAGTACCATAGTGGGTTAACTACTTATAAATTAACCACATATTATAACTTGCCCCACTATGTCAACTCTAATCAAGTGTGTGAACCCCAATGGGGTAATTATGACCAGGTCCCGATATTTCCAACATGCAAGGATCCCAGCCTTTCATTTATTAATCCTAGCTATGCTCAACTGTTTAGTTATGGGGGTACCCTCCATTCTAAAAAGCGGGATTAATAAATATTTTTCCTTTTCTTTAATTTTACAATTTTTTGTTTTTCAATTCTTCATTTTTCAATTTATTGTTTTATCTTTTTGCCTTTGTGTCTTTTTATATTTTTACCTTTTCATGAGTAATCTCATCTTGGAATAAAACACTCATGTGAATTGTTGGTTGAGGTGTTGTTTTATGCTATCAAGTCTTAGATGACTCATTATGTGGATAGTGAGCCGATAATATCCATCCACCCATTCTATTAATAAGGGGTTCTACCTTGGGTACACTGATATTCTTAATCATTACAAATTAAAGTAAATTTATGTTATTGTACCCAAAACGAAGAAGGATGGACCAAGAGGGAATGGTTAGGGTGTGACATCAAGGGGACTTGTGGATTCTCTTTGGTGACATCTGTAGGAGTTATCATGTAGCTTGGTTGTACTAAGATCCTTGTAGATCTAATGAAAATGGGAGTAAGAGTAATCAAAAGGTACTCAATTGAGAAAACTCAATGCTGTTCTAGGGGGTCCCACTTGAAAGACATGCACCCATGCTTGAAGGTAGGCAGCTTCTCTGGATTAAGGAATACTTCAAAAAAAAAAATACAAGTTCCACAAAGCAAAATCACTCCTCCCTTGAATGAAATGCCAAGTGATTATATGCCTTGCTGACATGATGCTCTCATGGTTGTCTATTAGTGGGATGACACAATGCGATGTCACTAATTAGAGGAATGGACTTGGTCCTAATTTTGGAATGATGGGTTAATGACACATTAGTCATGCCTTACAGTAAGGATTCATTATGCCCTGGGTCAATCACCTCATGTCCCAATCTTTGTAATCGCTTCTACAATTTGCCTCATCTTGCTATTCATGAATTGGTGACCCGTGTCTTGTGTAGCATTGAATTCATACCTCATGACAGTGGTATCTACATGTGTGTGTTTTGTGGAACTGGTGTGGATTACATTTAATCCTTCTAGTACCTACAGACATTTTAAGGTGTGGTTATGCAAGGGCATTATAGGTTGGAACCTGCTTTGGGGAGGACCCACTTGCATGACTTTTGTAATTTGTACTTGTTGCACACCGCCACATCATTTTATACCCTTTGAGCACTTCATTGCCAAATCTATTCTTTCCTTTATCATCATTTTATCAAACATTCATCAAAACCATTATGTGTCCTTTGATGTATCACTTAAACAAACCAGGTCTTACATTAAACTTTTAGGGCATCTTCCTTGAAAAAATTTCTAACTCTAAAATCATACTAAGCAAGGAATTCAACATTTATTAAAGGTAATGAGTAAGGTATGAAATCATTGAACTTCTTTCAATAACCTTACTAACAATTTATCTTTGTGTGATTATAGATGGTCCCTAAAAGAGGAAAAAAAGGAGGAGATTATCAAGGTGCAATTGAATGACCAAGGGGAGGAAAAGGCCAAGGAACTCATGTAGAACATGAAAAGTAGGATGCACAATCATTCAACATCCATCATGGAACTTCTGTTACTGCATAATCTATCCAAGTAAAAGGAAGAGAGGTCAAGGCTTGAGCCTGTGAAGAGGAATGACAACTATTTGTGGCATGNAAATGTTAGGCACTTCTTTAATGGTATCAATCTCAGAAGCCTGGCATGTCAAACAAAGGAAAGAGACCCATGGAGGAGCCACCACTACCGAGAACCCCATGAGTTCCATAACTTTTGTCTTTTGTGTCTATGTTCAAATTTTATTTATTTCTCCACTACAACATGAATAAATTCCTAGTTAGTCAATAATCCCATACCTATTCATTGTGTAATCGATTGAACTTGTTCCTCACTTTCTTTGACTCAAGGACGAGTTGTTATTTAGTCGTGGGGATATGATGAGTCATGGTCTATCAGGTCTTGATATCAGACCCCTATTATTGGACCCTTGATATCAGGTACAAGATACCAGGTTTGATAGGTCTTGATATCAGACCCTCGATATCGGACCCTTGTTATCAGGTACATGATATCATGGTTCCTGTGTGGGCCTATAAATACACATGTAGGCACACAGGAAGAGTTAGTTTGGAAATAGTTAGTTTTTCAGTCAGTAGATAGAAGTTGGTTCATTTTTTAGTTCCTCTCAACCCTTTCTCCCAGTGCATGCCCATAGTGTGATGATTGTAATTGTACGACATCATTTATTCGAGTGTGATGTACTTGGACATGCACATGACCAAAAATAAAGATTGAGATTAATTCATCATTGTAGCAATCACTTAGTTTAATTACTTAATTGTTATTGTCATTAAACATGAAATGAGTACGCCTTAATCACGAGCATCTATGTGTGACTGCTTGGTATCCCAATAGCATACTTGGGCATCCTAGTGGTAGTCATGCATGAGGCCTAATATGTGTATGGATGATTAAGGAATGGATGCTTATTACACTTAGGCTAGCTTAGACTCTCTCTCTCTCTATCTCCTCTTAGTATAGCTCTCTCTCTTCCTTTTCCTCCTAGCTTAGCTAAGATTATTTTCCATTGCCTCCAGGAGTAGCATTAGTTTAGGAACACATCATACACCTCACTTTCACTAAACCATACGTGACAAAGTAAATACTAGTCTAGGTGGAAAGGTAGCGAATTGCAATCAATGAGTAACTATGTAGATACCATAACTAGCCAGCTTGCAGAGTTTGACTAGATCATGCGTGAAATGCTCATATTCGTATGGTTGAGTGAAGGGGTACCTCACCACTCATAAGATGTTATAACTCATTTTGATCATTGTTAAATATTTTTTGAAATTCAAGAAAAATTATTGGAGGGCTCATGGGTGATTATCTCCTTCAAAATATATTACAACATAATCAATGTATAAATCATAGAAAAGAAACATATGTTATCATCATAAATTTGAAATAAAATTACTTCACCATCCAACAAAAGATACTATAAATAGATTTATTACAAAGAAGGAGACATTCAAATAAGAATAATCAATTAATAAAGTTGTCTATATTTGCATTCATAAGATTCTTAAAAACATTTTTGATGATTTTGGCTATTATTTTATCTGAGAATCCTTCACTATGGACTCTTTTCGAACCACAAGAACATTTGAAGATAGTAATGGAACATCCTAAGTTAGTTTTTTAGACTCAAGTTCAGCAAACTTCTTCTAAACCTCTACTATAACTTCACTAAAGACAACCAAAAGTGACAGTGCTATTACAGTGGACCTAGCTTACAACTTCTAACCTTTTTTTGATGCAAATTTTAGCAACTTTGTGTAATGTTTTATGAAGCTATTAGTATTAGCTTGTTCATGAAAATTGCTTAGCTTATTCTTTAGCTTCATGGTCTTGCTGTTGATGGTCTCTGATAGTTCATTCTTTTGCACATTAATATCCTTCATACAATTTTGAAGATAGTCAATTTCCTTGTAGAGTTTAGAGGTTTTATTATGTATTATAAACTTGTCATCCTCTAACTCCATGTTTTGCATCATCAATTTCTCTAGTCTTCTTGCAAGTTCTACATTAGTATTGGAATCAACTATGTCCCTTATTTGTTTGAATGGAGCCAACTCTTATGATTATTTTTGTGCTAGCATTAATGCATTCTTAACCTCATCCATGTACTTAAAAAATGCTTTGGCATACTTATCTTTTTATTTATAGACAAACCTTAGGTCTTTATTCAACATCTCATTTTGTACTAAAGCTACATCAAATACTACTTTATTGTTCCTTAGCATTGAATTAAATCATACAACATATCATTACTCATAATGATGACATTTATCATCAAGAGCAAGTTTAGAATCTTATTCACCATGCCTTTGATTACAATTGGAAAGTCATTTGTGTTTAAAGTTTTAAAATCTTTCTAGGTAGCCTTGTCATATAATGTCTCCTTCATGGGTTTGTTCTCTACTAATGTGATGAGAGCAGTTACTCTAGCAGTTTATTCTAATTATTAGAGCAGTTACTCTAGCGGTTTATTCTAATTATTAGAGTGGTTACTCTAGTGGTTTATTCTAATTATTAGAGTGGTTACTCTAGCAGTTTATTTTAATTATTAGAGTGGTTACTCTAATTATTAGAGTAGTTTCTCCCAAGCCTATAAATACAGTGCCTAGATGCATAATTGGGAGGAAAGTCTTTTAACAGTTAAGTAGCAAAACTCTTGTAGTCTATTTGAAAGTTAAAGTATTTTCCAAGTGCCCACAACAGGAGGTCTAAGTGTGGAAGGATCTTTAATTGAGCATTGTGTACTTGAGCACACCTTGTGTACAGCAATAAAGACGAGCTCTTTGATTCATCCTTGTAGTACTTGAGATTTGTTTTCTTATGCATTTTTTTATTTTATTTTCTTATGCATTTATTTTATTTTATGTACTTTACATTTATGTTATTAGTGTAGCAATTCATTTTCATCAATTAAGAAAATCATTAAATTACACATAGTACGATCACTTCGAGCATGTGTGTAACACTTGGTAACCCAGTAACAATTAGCGTTTGGTAATCCTAGTAGTGTTGCACTAGTTCAGGATGTGTATGGCAAGTAAGAATGGATGCTGGTGTTAGGATTAGTTAGAACTTAGTTAATGAGTAGTTAAGATAAATTAGTCACTTAGTTATCTCTCTTCTCCCTTATTAGCATAGGACATAAAAACATAAAAGATATAAAAATCATATGCCTCAAGCTTACTTAACCATACAATCGTGACATACAAGTAAGTTTGGGAAAATAATGATCAACCAACCTGTCCTTGTTCCACAAAGGCGCATAAGCACTTAGTCCTTGGAATTCGATTGGATGGTACATGAAACACTTGTATTCATATGTTTGAGCATAGGGGTAGCTCGCCACTCATCATTGGCATCGTTGCCGAGGACTTAGTTGTTTGTGTGCTAATTAGAACTTAGGAAATCATTCACATCATTGGAACGAACCCTTAGGGTTGATTGAGAAAATAATAAACAAGAGTACATTACACACTAAACGGACAAGTATGTCTCATTCTTCATATGAAAGCACCTCACCACCTAGGTCTGAAATAGGAAATAGCTGGCAGCGTAATATACATGATGTTGATATGCTAGTCCCTCAACAAGTTCAAGTGGTATATATTCATCCCAATGAGCATATACTAGACTTCACCTTTATCCTCCATCAAGATGAACAACTGTATTGGTGAGAGTTAGAAGGTAACATAGTGTTATGTCTTGATTGTTCAGTCTTGAGCATGCTTCTTCGTGCTCTCACATGAATTGGCATGTTGCACTTACATGCAAAATATGTTGTGCAAGACCATGACTTGAGAGAATACCATCCCATAGAGGCACAACGTCAAAGGAACTTGCAACAGGAGAGACATCATAAGTCTTTGAAGGGTAAGTGGTCACACGATGTCCCACATGTCTTAAGCAAAAATGAGGGTGGTGAACCTACCTCAGGTAGTTGGCCACACAATGATGTTCCTCCCCTTGACTTTGGCTAAGGGGTTATGTATCAAGACTTTCATTCCACTATTCACAACCCAAGTTTTGATACCCATGGGCACAAACTGTTTGAAAAAGGAACACAAACTCATGATGAAGGTGGACATTCTGATCGCAATCACGATCAGGGTTGAGACCACAGAAGAGAAGGTAGTAGACACCATCATGGTGACGGTTCTCCTTCTTCTTCACCTTCATCATCTCCTTCACCCTCTCTTCAATATCTGGATTTGGTCATAAAGAAAAAGACCATGGGGATAAAGGTAGGCAAAGTGGAAGTCATAGACGAAACATCTAGGAAAGGGGATGAGGGAACTCTAGAGAGTCATGACATAGAAGAAGGGAGAGTAGGGAACACGTAGGCATCATAGATGCCATGGATGAGATGACTGTGATGAATCCCTACTCACTACTTGAAGTATGTTAGACATAACTAAGATTGTTAGAATTTCAACAAGGCACCAAAAAGATAGTAGGATCAAGAGATTAGATATGAACAATATCCCATGATTTGAAGGAGGATACAACACTAATCCTCAGAATCATTTACAAGCATTCCATGATGCATGTGCCTTACAAAACATAGAGAATGAATGGTAAAAACTTAAGCTGTTCTTGTGGATACTAGTTAAAGAAGCAAAAAGATGGTAATAGTTCTTAGAACCAAAATCCATTTGTAGGTGGAGTAATATGTTAGAACTATTTAATGACAAGTACCAAACATACTCCCAAGTGTCTAACTTGCAAAAGAAAATCGAAGGCTGGAAACAAGGAGGACATGAACCCTTGGATGTTGCCATGGGTTGATACTATGCACTGTTACATCATTGTCTTGGCCATGGTTATTCCCAAAGGAATGAAGTCCACCATCTCGTGGATGGGCTTAGGCATGAAACGAGAAGAGCCCTTGGGACTTATGCCCAAGGAAGATTATGTAAGCTTAGGTTCCATCAAATTCAAAGACTATTGGAGCAAGTTGCTAAGGAATAAGGTGAGCTATGGAAGAGAGAAAGTGCAAAATAGTATAATCGAGATCCTTCCCTTTGGAAGAGTGGAGTAAGATTTTGTAAGGATGAAGAAGCGTCACCACTCAAAGAGATGGCAAATAGGAAAAATTTGCCTATCCAAAAGATGACATTAGAAGTTTTGACAAAGGTAGACCAAATGTGGGATTCCCTAAACAATAGATTTCAATCTATTCTTAAAATAGTAGAGGAGTCTAGAGAGCAAGGTAGTGAGAAAAGAAAAATGAAAGAGGCTAAACATGCACTTAGCAAGGGTAAGGGCAAAGTTTCCATCATTGAAGAGGTCGTGGATTCAGAAATAGATAATGATACTGGATGCAAGATATGTCAATATGACCATCCAAAGGGATGTTGCCCTGTAATCTCACATCTGCAAGAGTTTGGGGTGTATGCACTCAACCCACAATTAAACAAAAGGCAAACACCCCAAAGGTTACCTTATCCTCAAGGTAACCCAAGGCAGTTCCACCAACCCTTAACATATTATCCTAGTGGAACTCCACCACAATCGATTAAGCAATATCAATAGTGGCAGCACCCAAAATCATGGGGAATGCCACCACCAAGGCAATAGTATCCTTACCGGCAACTTGACCAGTATGGATATTATGTGCAACAGCCAATCTCCCCACATGACTTTACTAGTCATGTCACTCAACCTCACTACCAAGCCCATGGGTTTTATAGGACTCACTCTTTTAGAGGTGATACTTTGCAAGCATATCATCCTTCTCATCCAGCCACATCTCTTCCACCAATAGCTCCACTACCACCTTCTCCCATGATGCAAGGTGAAATCCCTACCCAGTAGCAGCAACATAACGTCACAAGGGCTATTAACTCTCAACCTATTGTTGGTTCCAACAACCACATGAAGAAAAGACCTTTCTTTAGAACCAACAAACTAACCAAGCCCTTGTAATCACAAGCAGTTGATTCCTTAGATGCCTCAGTATTAATCAAAACTTTAGAGCCTCCTTCAACTCAACCACCACACTCAACACATACGATCATGCTAACACATGCCGTCACCGATTAGATCAAAGATGGCCATATTTCTAGAAAAGTATTTGATCTTAGAAGTCCTATCGTATACTTACAAATTGCTAGAAATGTGCCATGCAAGTCTCTTTTAGATTCAGGTTTTGGTGTCAACTTGATTTCTCAAGAAATGTATAGGGCTTGGAACTTGCCTCCATAGAAAAAGAGCAACATTCGTCTAGAGTTGGCCAACTAGTCCATCACTGTTCCATTGGGACTGGTGGAAGACATTGTTACTTCTATTTTTGGGTGGTCGTACCTAGTTGACTTCCTAGTGATTTAGGTGAACAATGGTAAGGGGGACTTTCCAATCATAATGGGAAGAGCATGGCTAAGCACCATTGACACATGCCTAGGAATCCATGATCTTTCCCTAGAAATATCAAAGGAAAATACATTTAGAAAGATCAAGAAAAAGAAAGTTCTATGCATTGCATATAGTGACACATGGTGTAATTGCGTGCAGAGGTCATGGGTTGTGCAAAGTTTAACATTTCCTGCATGCAATCATTGTGCACAAGTGATCAACATACAAAGATGATAGTATGCAGTAGCCACATGATAGGAAGACACCCAGTGATTGATAGCTGATCAAGAAACCAGTTCACTCATATGCATGGAACCAACTGAGGGTTTGACTTGCACTTACGTTGATAGCATAGATGCATTAGAGAAAGTCCACCACCAACTTCCAAGTCTTAACCTTGAAAATATCAACTGGGGGAAGTTGGAAATCCCTAAGAAATTTAAGTAGAAGCCCCTCGAGCTAAAACCATTGCCCACCAGTATGGAATACACATTCCTTAAAAATGAAAAATTGGTAATTATCAACACGAAGCTTGCTCCACAACAAAAAGAGAGACTACTGGAAGTGGTAAATAGATGGTCAAAAACCTTTGCTTGGTCATATCCCAAATTAACTAGAATAGATCCTAGGATATGCCAACATAGGATTTACATTGATCCCTCCATAAAGCCTTGAAGATAACCGTAGAGGTGTTTGAACCCAAATCTGAAGTAAGTAGTTAAGGAAGAAATCAGACAGCTTCTCAAGGCTGGGTTCATATATCCCATTGCTGATAGTGAATGGGTTAGCCCCTTAGTTATTGTGCTTAAAAAGGGAGGCAAATGGAGGGTGTGCATAGATTTTAGGCTATTGAATATGGCAACATTCAAAGATCACTTTCCATTGCCATTTTTTGACCAAGTCTTAGACACCATCATAGGGCAGCACTATTACAGTTTTCTGGATGGATATAGCGGGTATAACCAAATAAAAATTTCCCCAAAGGAATAAGCCAAGACTACATTCCCCAGTCCTTGGGGAATGTTTGCAAATAAACAGATGCCATTTGGCTTGTGCAATGCCCCTACAACATTTCAATGACTAGTTCTAAGCATATTCCAATAGCAGATAGGAAATGGTGTGGAGGTCTTTATGGATGACTTCCCCACTTATGGAGCAAACTTTTATCAAGCCTTGGATTGGTTGGAGCAAGTGTTACAAAGATGTGTAGAAACCAATTTTAGGCTCAACTGGTAGAAAAGCCATTTGATGGTCCAAGAAGATGTAGTATTAGGGCACAAAATCTCACACATAGGGATAGAGGTAGACCTTGAGAAAATCAAAATCATCTAAGGAATTACCCATCAACTAGAAACTATCAAAGATATTTGGTCATTGCTTGAACATACTAGCTACTATAGGAGATTTATTGAGAACTTTTCAAAGGTTGCCAAACCATTGGTAGAATTAATGAAAAAGGACGTACCTTTCTAGTGGACCAGGGAATGCAAATTAGCTTTCCAAACTCTAAAAAAAAAGCTAGTAGAAACACCCATTCTACAAGCTCCTGATTGGTCCAAACCATTCCATATCATGACTGACACATCCAACTATGCTTTAGGAGCCGTACTTACACAGTTAGATGACCAGAAGCATCCTTATTACATCCATTATGCAAGTAGAAGTATCGCTGGTGCACAACTTAACTATACTACCACAGAGAAAGAATTAATGGTTGTAGTGTTTGCACTAGA
Organism: Gnetum montanum; assembly: GCA_015680685.1. Classification (NCBI taxonomy): domain Eukaryota; kingdom Viridiplantae; phylum Streptophyta; class Gnetopsida; order Gnetales; family Gnetaceae; genus Gnetum; species Gnetum montanum. Next base: position 268,766 of record MNCI01003795.1, read on the forward strand.
AAAGTTTAGACACTATGTATTGGGATATAAAGTATATATATATATATATAGATCATAGTGCAATCCAATTCCTCATGAATAAGCCAGTGGCAAGCCCTCGTATCATACGATGGCTTGTAATCTTACAAGAGTTTGATTTAACGATGATCAATCGCAAGGGCACTGAGAATGTAGTTGTTGATCATTTATCTCAGTTGCAATGGGACAACGAAGAGTATGAGTATCCAATTTTTGATCATTTCCCTGATGAATTCCTCTTTGCTGGTGTAGTGAATAATCAATCACCCATGGAGACAAACTGGTATAGTAGCATTCTTACCTATCTCCTCACCCAACAAACACCACAAGAGTTAAACCTTAAGAAGAAACACTAGTTTCTTCACCAAGCCAAGTACTTTATGGAGATCAATAGGCAACTTTGCAAAGTGTGTCTTGATGGCTTGGTTCAATGGTGTGTTCCCAATATAGATCAACTGTGAGTTCTCCAAGACACTCATGAGGGTCCTTATGGGGGTCATTACACTGGGAGACGAATGGCCATCAAGATCCTTATTGTAGGATATTATTGGCCTACATTATTTCAGGATGCCCATCATTTCGTCCAATCTTGTGAGTGCTGTCAATGTGATGGGGGAATGATTGCTAGAATGGAGGGTCTGCAATAATGGATTCAATCATTGGAACCCTTTGACATTTGGGGAATTGATTTTATGGGACCAATTACACCAATATCTAATGGACAAGATTATATTATTGTTGCTGTTGATTACCTAACTAAATGGGTAGAAGTAGTTGCTGTCAAAGATTGTACATCATCTACAGCTGCATGATTTGTTCAACTACAAATCATAAATAGGTTTAGTGTGACTCATGCACTTATTTCAGACAATGGTACCCACTTCATAGGTGCAAATTTTCAAAAATTAATGCAATGCTTAGGGGTTGAACACAAACTAACAACACCATACCACCTCCAAGAGAACGGTCAAGCCGAAGTCACCAACAAGGAGATTACGAAGATATTGACAAGAACTATTAGCAAGTTTAGGCGAGACTGGAGTACTAAACTAAACGATGCTCTTTGGGCATACTGCTCTACATGGAAACTCCCTACAGGTTACTCTCCCTATGAGTTAGTGTATGGTAAATTACCAATTCAAACTAAGCTCCATACACTATCCACGACATGTGACCTCAACCTTGATCTTGATCTAGCATAGAAACAATGGTTGGTAATCCTTAACTTGGTAGATGAAAACTGACTAGCTGCCTGAGCATCTAATGAATTGCATAAGGCATTCAATAAACAACATCATGACCTAAGAAGTAGGAAAGTTAAATATCAACCAGGAGATAAGGTTCTCTACTGGAATCCCACACATGTGCCACAACGTACTAAATTTCAAACACTGTGGGAAGGACCTTATATTATTTATGCAACTTTTCCTTTAGGAGCCATGACAATATACAAACCTAAGAGCTTGAACAAGAAATTGTTGGTCAACGTACAACAAACTAAACCTTTCCATGAGCTTAGGATAGCCAATACACATGCCACCTCTATTAATGGACAACCTTGCTCACTATTTCAAATCTCCTCCTTCCAACTCAGTCATGGGGGAGATGGCCACCTATGTTAACCATTTTAGGCCCTCATTTTTTAAAATTTTTTTGTTTTACACATTTTTGTTTTACACATTTTTCAAACTTTTCTTATTTTTGTTTTGCACCATCGTTCATATTTTTACTATTTCTTTGTTTGCTTGATTTACTTTTATTCATCATTGAATAAGTGCTCATGATGGTGGATTGAATTATATCATATTGATTACTAATGTTTGGTTTTTACCTTTGAATTATGATGCTGATATTAAGGTATGGTTCTTTTGGTAAAACAGGTAATGAGTCCACACCGTCCACTCATCCATACAACTCTATGGTTTCCTTTGGCTTGGAACTATACAATACCATTTTTCTAAGTAAATTTATTAATGAATTGGTGGCTGGGTACTTTTCAAACCAAGGAAAGACTCAAAGGATGAAGAGGGTGTGACTTCAAGGGGATTCGATACATTGGTGTTGGCCATTCTCTTGGGTGCTTACATGCTTTTTCTTGGGTTTTCTATCATTCTGACATTGTTCAAATATCAGGAAGCTGAGTGAATAAAAATAAGTCTTTGCATGATGTGGTTCTCATGCATAAACATAAAAAAGAAGAGAAAAGTGAGAATTCAAAGCACACCCCTTAGACATAATAAAGTAATATGGGCTACAAGCATTAGTTATGGAATTAGAAAGACATGTTACCCATGCCTGAATGTTTCCTCTAACTAATGCCCTTTCTCGCTTCCTACTTCTCCATCTCACTCTCCTTGGAATGGTGGTCACTCTTTGTGGAAGCATTCTTGTTGATTTAAGAGGATGGATTGGCTAAGTGTATTGATTTGAGGTCACTGAATGTGGTTGGTTTGAGTCTGGATTTGGGGTGAGTTCTACTTAGTTATCTTAACCATGAAATACACAAGGGGCTTTACACAACCTTGTTCTTGGGATTCCATTCCATTCCCTCCTCTCCATCTTTCTTCCCATTTTCCACCTCATTGCCTATTTTATCATTAGTTTGTTCTGGGTTAATGCATTATTTTTCTTTGGTGAATTCTTGTGGGTAAGTTTTTAACTATTGCTTCCAAATGATATTCCTAGAGCCTATGGACTCTTTGGTTTGTGGGTTTGTCAGGGCATAGAATGTATGACTTGCTTTGGGGAGGACCCACTGGCATTCCTTTTTGGTGCAAGTGTTAAATTCCTTTCCTTAAACATTTCCTACAATCAATAATCTCTTGTTTCATCCCCATCCATGACATCCATTTTATTGGTGTTGCCATTGTTATTTTTTCCCATATTTCTTGTTCCTCATATTTTTCCATCTTATAGCTACCGGATGTTCGCTCTTAGTCGTGGGCCCTAGCACAAATTTTTCAATTTTTTTCATTTTACTAATTACCAAACCTCTACACCTTGGGTAGTTGCCAGTGATAAATCTCCAAACCAATTTCTACCATAACCACAACTTAGCCATTGTGCTTCATATCGAGGCAAAGTATCAACTGCATTGTGGATTATCTATCCTTGTTCATTTGTAATTGTGTTGTGTGTGCATATGAAGATCATACAAACAATGGATTGGGCTTGGAGGAAGCACTCAAGATGGACTGGAACTGGAGCATTT
>MNCI01003795.1:272769-323787 GCA_015680685.1 Gnetum montanum
TAGGTAAGATAAATTAGTCACTTAGTTATCTCTCTTCTCCCTTATTAGCATAGGACATAAAAACATAAAAGATATAAAAATCATATGCCTCAAGCTTACTTAACCATACAATCATGACATACAAGTAAGTTTGGGAAAATAATGATCAACCAACCTGTCCTTGTTCCACAAAGGTGCATAAGCACTTAGTCCTTGGAATTCGATTGGATCATGCATGAAATGCTCATATTCATATGGTTGAGCATAGGGGTACCTCACCGCTCATCATAATGCTTTGAAGAAGTTAATAGTTAATACCAAGTGCATAATCTTATTTTTAAAGATATGATGTTGCAACACGATGGTCATCATGGATGATGACTAGTAGTATAATTTCACCTTGCCTCACACCTTAGATTCTAGCCATGACTTTTTAGAAATTTTTAATTTTTTTCATCTTATTGTTTGAATTTATCAAGGTCAAGTTTTTATTCTTTAAAAATGACATATCTTGAAATATACCATTTTATTTCTTATGGATCATAACATTGGTATCCACTTATTTTGGAATGGTAGTTCAAAAAATGCACTTTCTTCCTCTATCATCTAACTTATATAATAATTCATTTGGTATTTTCATGTAATAAATATATCCAAATACTTTCATGTGAGATAAGTTTGGAACTTTTCCATAAAGAAGATGATATGTAGTTTTCTCCTTACTTGAGGCAGTAATATGCCTATTTAGAATTTACGCTAAAACATGTAAAGCTTCATTTCAAAATTGATGTGAAAGTGAAGCATACTAGACAATTTTTATATGACTTAATTTTTTCATTAAATAGTAGCATTACTATGTATAAAATATCCACAAGTTTTATGCTTTTCAATTCCATGCTTAATGCAAAATTTTTTAAATTTTTGATTGACAAATTTACCTCCTCTATTTTGTCTTATAGCCTTAATCTTGAGATTTAATCTATTTACTCTCAAATATGTGAAATTTTAAAAGATGCTATAAGTTTCATCTTTAGAATGTAAAGAATATGTCCATACATACCTTCTGTAATAATTAATAATAACAAAGATATATTTGTTCCTAGGGTAGATATTACATCTACCAAATCCAGATGAAGAAGCTTAAGAGTTCTTTACTTCCATTGAATTTGAGTGTTATGAGGCAAGGCTTCTTGCTTTCCTTTAAGGCATATTTCACATAATTCTTATGGTATTTCCAAACATTTTACTCTAATGGCTGCATCATTCTTAATTAACTTCTCAATGCTGAAATAGGAGACATGACCTAACCTTCAATAGCATAATTCTGAGAGAAATAAATGAGATGAATTTGATTGATAAATCTAGGAATATAAGGTCTTAGTACCTTTAGAAGATTTTTCTTTCAATCAATAAATGTGATTATTTCATCTCTTTAATTTTACAATAAGATAATTACCATTGAAAATAATACACTTGCTTTCATCTACTAACAATCTAACTAACTAATAATAATAAACTTGATTGTTAAGAAATATATTAAACACCATTCACAATGATTTTTTGGCCATTAGAAAGTGTAAGTAAGACATTACAAATTTCTTCTATATTTACACTTGTACCATCTCCTACTTTAAAGCTTCCAAGATAATTATTTGAAGTATAACTAATAAAATTATCCTTGAATGGGATCATATGATTTGAATAATCACTATCTTTTATCCATGTATGAGGAGTAACTCCTTTGATCATTTAATACACACTAAAATTAGTGTTTGGATATTTACCAATTAAATGATCTTGTGACTCTTAAGAATTTATTTGGGGCTAAGGAAATTTCCATTATAACCCAGAATGGTAAGGAGAAAATCATAAAATTAAGTTCCTCAAAGAAATCTCTAATTGATCAAGACATCACTAATGTCCTCCAAGTTGATATTAAAACCTTTGTGTGATCTTACGAGGATATGCCTATACTCAATCCATGCCAAGTTCAACCATTTCCACCTTAGACAATGTTATGTATAATATTAACTTGTTTTCTCTTAGATTTTACTTTCCTTTGTTCATAGGTTTGGATAAATGATTGATGTTGACAATGCTAGTGACTTATAACAAATGAGCCTACATGACCTCATATATTTTTTTTTGGCATCTCAAAATACTAGGAACTATGTATGAATTTGTAAAGTAAGATGCGAAGTTCTCATGTTCTACTAGTTGAATCTAATGATGGTCTATATTTAGTTGCAACCTCATGTAACCTCTTGCAATCATATGCATTCTTTGACTGGTTTTCTTGTCCTCCTAGAGTTATGTTTGCAAGATGATCCTAGAGTCATCATAGAGGTGTGACTCATCAAAATGGTGAGTTACCACATGATCTCAACATACAAAATATAACTACCTAGTTCAACCTTGCCAACAGTGCTTGCCTCATATCACTTTGATTACCTTTTCTGAGCCATAATCCTGTAATCAAATTTTAGCCCTTCTTAGTTGCTAATAATGAAAACTAAGCCATAACCTTGTAATCAAATTTTAGCCCTTCTTACCTTGATAACAATGAAAACCTATGTTTGACATTCATGCACCATGGCCATGTGACATCCTTAACATGTTCTATCAAAAATTCATTGAATTTGCAAATACTTCATTTAGCTAGAAAACAAAAATTTAGCCTTGGCATCAAAACCCAATGAAGGTTATATTCTTTCAATAAAAAATAAAAGGAAAAGGAAAGTGCCAAGAAAGCTAAGAGGCCAATGTAGCCTAAAGTTAAGTAAATAAATGACTCTTGAAAAAATAGAGAGAGATAAGTGGCCAAAGAAGCCCAAGAAGAAATTTTGGTTCCTCTAAATGTCATCAAGTAACTAGCAGTCCAAGCATAAAGCATGAAGACCTCCTCATTTGGCAAACATGTTACCGCTATGCTAGAGCCATGATGTCAACACATTTGGAATTCTTTGTTAGTGCATATGACCATTCTCTAGTAATCAACATAGCCATTACCTCATCCCAAATTCCTATCATTCCATTATGGCCTTTTTTCGCTGTTGTGAGCACTCTTGACATGATTCAATAGCTACAAAATCAAGTGTGGAGAGGGAGCATAGGTGATGAATTCATAGTGGTTTTTTGCATTCTTTGTTGATGTTTCTTAGCTTAATCTTTCAAACATCAACAAAGAGGGACTAATGGAACATCTCAAGAAAAATCCATGTTATAAATAAGAAGCTTGGTAATGAAATTTTTATCATGTAAGTTGATCAAATTTAATAGAAAACATAAATGCCTTTATTTCCCTTAAAAAATATTACCATATGACCTTGTTTTAGCCAAATTCGAGATTATTTTTTAATATGAAAAAGAGAATTCATGGCTTACCAGCTATGAATTTTGCTATGCTAGCATATGAAAAGAGAAATGTGAAATATGCTACCAAGTGCAACACAAAAAGTTAGAAACATTAGTGGCTCATATGCTACAGTTTTGCGCCATAAAAATGATCCAAAAACTTTCCAATTGCAACACAAAAAGCAAAAAACGCTAGTGACTCATACACTATTGTTTTAGGCCATGAAATTTGTCCAAATACACTATGTAATGGTTTAGAAAGCACATGGAAATGTAATTGATACGAGAGTATCAGATTCAAGGTCGATTTATGCTAAATTTAGCACCATTTTTAGGACTTTTCGGTAGATCTTTTCAACACTTAGAGAAGAGCATTTTCTAGCAAAAAGAGAGATCTATTTTAGTAAGTTAGTAGAGAAATTATTGCATTGCAGATTTTGTAGCCTTTTGTAGCCTTCCTAGTGCTGATTTATGAGAGCAAAGAGATTTTGTAGTAGCATTTATTATGGAGTAGATTGATTGAATAGACAAGTGCATATTTAAATGTAGAACACACCTTGCTTATTTGCACTAGATCTTACATGATATTTTTTTAATGTATGGTTGTAAAAGCCTCAATTTGTATACTCTAAACCTTTTTTTACATAATTTTCATAGTATTAAATATAAAGTTTGCATTTTTTTGGGCCATATCATTTTCCCTCTCTCTCCATTCTTGGTCCTACACTCAAACACTATTTCATATGCCATAGTTTATTTTCATTTATATCACTTGGTAATAGATATTTCTAAATCTATATGGGATCATCAAGACCACCTAAGGTGCCCCAAATCATTTTGAGACTCATTGATATTGGGGTTAAAATTGTTCAATATAAATTCTTTTAGATTTTCAACATCGATTTCTTTCATCATTATAGGGTAGAAATAGTTAGTGTTAGCTTTCTAACCCTTACTGTGTCATTAGTTACACTACTAGAAGGGTAGAAAGGTCATTAAGAATTTAGATAATGTAGCTAGATGTTACTAATCAAAAATTAGTTAATGAATTAGTTGGTGAACTAGAATGGTAAGAAGATATATATCAATTCGTCTTACAACCAAATCATATGACAAAACAACATGGAGAATCATATTCTTGTTTTAATATGGTTTATGATACCCATGAAGAGAAATGACCTAGGAAAGAATCCAAGAATGAGAATGAAAGTAGCAAAATATAATGTTCTTGAAAGGTTTCTAACTAGTAAAGGACAACATCTACTATATCCACCATGGACCTTAGATTAACATGAATATCTATACTCACACATCTTAGCAATGTTACGAGATTTGGATGCTAATGTCTTGTGCCTATAAGAAGTCTTGCTATGGAAATTGTTATACCAATTCCAACTGGACTTGGAAAAAATGGGATATCAAGATATTTACAAGAAAAAATGTTCTTGTAAAAGTTCTTTTTTTGAGTCATACATATTAGCCTATTATAGAGATTACAAAATGGATGGTTGCACAATCTTTTATAAAGAAGAAAAATTTGAATTGGAATAAAGATTTGAATGGAGATTATAATATATGATTTTGGAAATCCTATAACTTCAAATCATGGAAAGGAAAGAACAAACAAGGTTCCAGAGAAGTCACATAGCCTTGGCATTAATTCTAAAAATTGAGTTTTTAGGAAGATATATATGTATGATCAACAAACATTTAATTACCAAATCAAAAAATCTAGATGTTAGACTCTACCAAGGGGTATACTTAATTAAGAAAATAGAGGATAGTTTAAAGAATAAGTTATTCCTAACACATATTGATATCAACTTAGTTTCATTCATCCTTTATGGAGACTTTAATGTGAAAGTTGGAAGTAGTATTTATAAATTCTTAAAATATGAATGTGTAAAGGAATCCTTAGAAGATGAACTAGATTTAAAGAAGATTTTTTCATCAATTCACCATGAAATCCCATTAACTAGTGCATATTATACTTACTTCAAATCTTCAATGGATAAATCAAATCCCAAAACTTAGTCATAGATGATGTTGTTGGATAAAATTCATTAAGAACAATAGTTTATCAATTAGATTGTCATGACTAATGAAGATGAATCAACAACATTCTTCATTTGATACCCTAGATTATATTTGGTACAATGTATGATTTTTCGAAGATACCATGTTGTCAGAGTTAAATTCTAAAGAAGAAATTGAGAAAAGAAAGATTAAGCACTTCCACCTCGAACAAGGTCATTTGATCATATACTACTTATGGTGGAACTATACCTACTTCCATTAATCCCATGATTGATAAACATCAGGGAGTATTTTAATCTTACTTTTATTTATAATCATCTAATTTTATTAATTTTTTAATTTATATTTTAATTATATAAGTAAAATATTTATGGTAATGCAAGTTTGGAATAATAATTTTCCCTACCTTCACATTGATAACCAGATATGAGTTGCACTTTATGTAACCCTAGTTAGGACTAGTGATTGGTAGTTGATAAATCTTTAATTCATCTCTTATTATTATTTTAAAGAATGAGATAAGAATTTATAAAGTAATATCTAATTTTCCATATATCCATGTCATGTATATTTTTTTTGTAGAATAAGATAGAGAACATTAGGATATACAACTTCAAGTCCAAAGGAGAAATCAAATTATTGGAACATAGGAGCATAAAAGGAGCATTTGAGCTAGAGAGAGATAGTGAACGTGGACTTGTTTGAGGAAGAACATCACCATTTTTAAATGATGCCACTACATGAAAAAGATGGCATCTCTTCATAACTAATCTTAAGATTAGTGTAACAAGACCTGAAAGACGAGCTGTAATTAAGACCTGAAAGGATGTGTTGTAATAATGAACATGTCTTCTGAGGTGACCTTTAGGAACTTGACATAAGGTGTTGACCTTTTGGTATGTTAAAACCTTAAGGAAAATGAAGAACATAGAATGTTGTGGAGTATGATGATTTGCAAGAGATGAATGAGAGCTTTACTCAAGGGAGCATGGATAAGTATGAAGATGTTAAAGGAAGACTACAATGACTCAAGGGAATATTGATGAGTACAAGGACTACAAGACAAATGAAGATGTTCTAATGATTGACAAGAAACTAAATCAGCAAGAGGAAGCCTAAGGAATAAAATTTCAAGAGTTGAGAATACATCTCCAGAAAGCAAAAGATGTCTTGGTCGAAGTAAAGAACATGTAGAGAAGATATCTTCCAAAAATAGGAGACATCTCCTTTTTAATGAAGATGTCTTCATAGAGACATCTCCATAGAGATGTTCCACTTTCACGAGTGATGCCTCCCTAGAATTCAAGTTAGTTTTACAAATACGTTTCAATCCTGAAGGAGACATCTACACTAGCTACTAGATAGTCATTGCATGAATTTCGAGGTGAAATCAGAAATTCTGAGGCTATAAGAAGACTTCATTTTCTTGGATATTGAGTAAGTGTTGTACATGAACTATTACTATCAAAGCAATCATTGTATATTGTACTTGTGTACCTCATTTATAAAATTATTTGCTCTATTGATTATAGAATTATACTTAGAAGTACAAGAACATGTAATCTAATTTACATTCTTTTCTTATGTTCTTATTTCTCTCCTATTGCCCAACTAGGGTTGATGTGCTTCTTACGAGAAGGCATCATGGCTAAGATTGTTAAGATCTTGTGGGATTGAGTGTTTGTGTAGCATCAAAACACTCTAGAGTGGAGCTCAATTTGTAAAGGTTGTGGGATCCTTGAAAAAACACTCTAAGCTTATTAGGACCTTGAAGGATTGAGTGGTTTTTTAGTGATGAAACACTATAAAGTGGAGCTTAGAGCTTGTACAGGGTGTGGTTCTCTTCAAATAACTTTTTGAGAAACAAAGCCCAGAGGTGTGCAAGCATTCTACCCTCCAAGTGTGGACATACCCAAGTTGGGAAACCCTATAAAATTTGGATGTGATTTTTGTGGTTGTTTTATATTGATTTGGGAAACTTATTCATCCTCCCCTTCTAAGTTCTCAATCCTCAAGTGGTATTGGAGCCTGGTACTCTATCTTTTAACATTAATTCACAAGAGTGAACTATGGAGGGTACATATTACATAAAGCTGCTAATGTTTAATGAGTTCAACTTTGCCTATTGGAAGAAAAGGATGCAATGTTTTTCTTGAGTCTCTGAAGTTCAAAGTCTGGGAGTCCATCCTCAAAGGCTACACACCATCCATCGACAGCACAACAATGGCCATTAAGCCTTGAAGCAAATGGACACAAGAAGAAAAAGATAAGTTCATGTTTGATTCAAAAGTAAAATGTTTTTTATATTATGCATTGAATAAATGTAAATTTAATAAAGTTGCTAGATATAAAATAGCCAAAGAAATTTGGGAAACTTTAGAAGCTACCTATGAGGAAACGTTAATAGTTAAGCAATCTAAACTTTTAGTTTTGAAAAGTAAGTATGATAAGCTTAAAATGAAAGAAGGTGAGAAAATAAAAGACTATTTCTCAAGGGAAAATGATCTTTGTTGTGGCTATTAGAGGTACTTGTAACGATTCACTTGAAACTGATGTCATAATAAAAATGATTAGAAAATTCCAATCAAAATTTATAATTAAGGTCATAGCCATGGAGGAAATTAGAGATTTTTCAATTCTAAAATTCAAAGAGCTTTAAGGTTATCTTATTGCTTATGAAATGTACCTCATAAGCAAAGGAGTTATTAAGAAAAAACCCATTGCTCTAAAATCTTCTTCTAAGAAAAAAGAACCTAATGAGCATGATGAGGGCAGTGAAGAAGAAATAGCTTACTCTTAAAAAGACTACAAAGGATTATGGAAAAAATGAGTAAGAGCTCAAATCAAAAAAGATCCAACTAATTCAAAGGTAAAGAAAGAGGTAAAAGTTTTTCAATTTCTAGTTTTAGTTCTTCTTGAATATAATGTTGGATTTACAATTGAAGAGGCCATGTGGCCTTCAAATGTCCTAGTTATGCTAGGTTGTAAAGAAGAGATAGAAATGATATGGAACCAAAAAAGACCAACTTCTACACTAGATGGAATGATGATGAAAAAAGTGAAGAAGAGGTGGAGAATGATGCAAAATATTTATAGCTCATCTGTATGGTCCTTGTAGATGATGATGCTAGCACCTTAGATGATGAATTTGAAAATGAAGAAGAAAGATATGAACCTTTATCTTTTCAAAATATTTGCACAAAGTTGAGTAAGAAAGTAAAAATTAAGGATCAAGACATTTCTTCCTTAAATTGAAATATTTTAGACCTCACAAAAAAATCTCAAACAGTAGGGTTGAGAATAAAGGACTAACCAAGTCTTATGAGAAAATTAAGGAAGAGCTTATAGATGTAAAATTTGTGAATGATAGGATAGTTAAATGGAAAGAGTTCCTTCGTATGATATTAGTACAAGGAGGAAGTACACATGATAAGAGTGGGCTAGGATGTTGTACACAAAATGAATCTTCTACACCAATTCCATCTCAACCAAATGCTACTCTAAAGAATGAAGAATCAATAGGCAATACATCTCAATCAAGAGTAGCTCCAAAGCATGCTCATTTTAACTACTATAATGATGAGTGACAAGGTATCCCTACACTCAACCATATGAATATGAGTGTTCACGCATGATCCGGTCGAACTCCATAGATGGGCTAGTTGTGGTATCTAGATAATTACGTGTTGATCGTAGTTCTCTGTCTTCCCACCTGGACTAGTATTTGCTTTCTCACATATGGTTTAGTCCAGAGTGAGGTGTATGATGTGGTCCTAGACTAGTGCTACTCCTAGAGGCAATGGAAAGTAACTTTGTTTTAACTAAGAGGAAAAGGGTAAAGAGAGTCTAAGCTAGCCTAAGTGTGATAAGAATCCATTCTTAATCATCCATACACATCTTGGACCTCATGTACTACATCTGGGATTACCAAGCATATATTACTTGAGTGCTCCTAGATACGCTATTGGGATACCAAGTAGTCACACTTAAATGCTCATGATTAAGTTATACTCATTTTGCATTTAATAACAGGGATAGTAAATGAAGGGTAAGAAATATTAATTAAGAAAATAGTAAATAACAATAACAGTAAGTGATTAAAACTAAGTGAATGCCACAATGATGAAGCACTATTGATCTTTATTGTTAATCATGTACATGTCCAAGTACATCACACTCAAATAAAGGTTCCATACAATTACAATCATCACACTACAGGCATGCTCTTTGGTTCATGCTAATACTCGAATGTTTGATGGAGTCGACACCTCCCATGGGCATGGTAGTTGTGAGACCATCTGGTTGGCCTTAACATACTAAGCCACAAATAGTCATCGTTCCTCTTGATAGGCTCAGGCCTTGACCTCTCCACCTTTTTCTTTGTGAGATTGTGTAGTGATAGGAGTTTCCTAATGGATGCTGAATGATTATGCCTCTTGCAATGCATGTTTTGCATGAGGTCCTTGGCCTCTGCCTCCCCCTGGGCATTCAGTTGCACCTTGAGAAGGTCCTCCTTGTTGTCCTCTTTTAAGGGCCATCTATAATCACACAACGATCAATTGTTAGTATGGTTATTGAAAGAAGTTCGATTATTTCATACCTTACTCATTGCCTTTAATAAATGTTGAATTCTTTACTTAGTGTGATTTTAGAGTTAGAAATTTTTTTAAGGAAGTTGCCTTAACAGTTTGATGTTGGACCTGATTTGTTTAGGTGACACATAAAAGGACATGTAATGGTTTTGAGGAACGTTTGATAAAATGATGACAAGGGAAAGAATAGATTTGGTAATGAAGTACTCAGAGGGCATAAAATGATGTGGTGGTGTGCAACAAATACAAATTACAAAAGTTACGCAAGTGGATCCTCCCCAAAGCAGGTTCCTACCTATCATGCCCTTACGTAACTATACCCAAAAATGTTCTCAGGCACTAAAAGGATTAAATGTAATCCACACTAGCTTGACAAAACACACACATGTAGATACCACCATGATGAGGTATGAATTCAATGCTACATAAGACATGGGTCACAAATACATGAACAACAAGATGAGGCAAATTGTAGAAAGGATTGCAGAGATTGGGACATGAGGTAACTAACCCAAGACACAATGAATCTTGAGTGTAGATGTGATTAATGTGTCATTAGCCTGTCACTCCAAAATGAAGACCAAGTCCATTCCTTTGTTCAGTGACATTGCATTGTTTCATCAAATGATGAACAACCATACGAGCATCATGATAGCAAGGTGTACGATCACTTGGAATTTTGTTCAAGGGAGGAGTGATTTGGAATTTCTTTGTGGCAAAATTTTTTTTGTCTAGCCACTTTGGCACACTTTCTCTTCTCTTCTATATTTTTTTCCTCTTTTTTTTTCTGATGCGTAATCTAGAGAAGTTGCCTACCTTCAGGCATGGGTGCATGTCTTTCTAGTGGGACCCCCTAGAATACCATTGGGTTTCTTTATTGAGTGCCTTTATTACTCTTAATCCCATTTTTCATTATATCTACAAGGATCTTAGTACAACCAGGTTGCATGATAACTCTGACGGATGTCACCAAAGAGAATCCAAAAGTCCCCTTGATGTCACACCCTGATCATTCCCTCTTAGTCCATCATTTTTTGTTCTGGGCATAATGAGCACAAAATTACTTTTAAGTTTTCATGATGACAAGAATATCATTGTACCCAGAATAGAACCTCTCGCTATCCAAATAATTAACCACCAAGACTTGATAGCATAGAACAACACCTCAACCAACGAGTCACATGAGTGCTTTATTCATAGATGAGATTACCCATATAAAGATAAAAAGAAAAAACAATAAATAAAAAGATAAAACAACAATTTGAAAGATGAAAAAAAAAACTAGAAAACAAAAAATTCTAAAATTAAAGATAAGGACAAAAATTTATTAATTCTATTTGTTAGAATGGGGGATATCCCCCATATCTAAACTTTTGATCATGGAAAGAATTAATAAATGGAACGGTTGGATCCATGCATTTTGGAAATATTGGGACTCAGTAATATCCAAACCATTAGGTGTCTTTTGATGTGGTGGTTGGACTGTATCCAAATTGGGGTGCACACACTTGATTATAGTAAACATAGTGGGGTAGATTATAAGATGTGGTCATGTGATAAGGAGCTATCCCACTATGGCACCCATGACCATAAGATGGTATGCAATGATCAATATGTCTCCCTATGTGGTTATATTCATTGGGTTGCATGGCTATTAGAGTGTTGATTGGTGGCCTGGATAAAGTAACACGAGGCATTAAGTTTAAGGATAAAGATGCATCATAGTGTTTGGCTTGTGTTGAGTTGGAGGATGCAGTGGTTTTAGAATTGTGCTGTTTCTTTCTACAGTCATGCCTGAAGAAAGAACACTTTTGAGTACCTCCACTACTATTGATAGTAGCAGCACAAGTAATGTTTTTGGGTTGGTTCTATGATGCAAAACCTTCTGGTACAATTGGTTGTGATGTAGAAGGAGGTGAAGGATGGAAATATTGAGGTTGAGGAAAAGCGTAAGGTACATAAGATGGTGATCTTGTTGGAGAGGACATGGGTGGATAGTACTCAGGAGAATGATAATGATGAGGTGAAGTAGAGGATGTTGATATGGTTGGAGAAATAGGGTGTTGCACATAATAAGCGTTTGACGTTGGGACATACAAAGGGTATGGTCTGGTTGGCAGTGGTTTCCCCCATGACTAGGGTTTTTACCATTGCAGTTGAACTTGATATTTCTGTACAAAATCTGGATGTAGCATTCCTCCCCAATGCTCATGTAAATGTGACAAGATTGGGCATTGGCCTTTGGGGTGATCATACAGATAAACATTACATTGATACGTAATATTGGAAGTTGAGATCCTATTCTTATTGTCTTCAACCCTTCATTTTGACTATTGCGTGGTGTCCTATCTTGTTTCTTGATTTGGAATAGTTCTACCTCTACTAATGTTAGCATATTCTCCATATTTTTTATGTACCCATTCCGTCATCTTATTAATCTTTGCCTCAATTTCATGTAATGAATATAGGATTGGCAAAGATGATTTCACCTCCTTGAAGTGAGTTGATTTCTCCTCTTCATGATCATGGACCTTTGCTAATTCAATATTTTGGTCTTGTTGAGAGCTTTCAACATTCTCCCATTGAGCTAACTTTACTTCTTCTTTTACTACCAAATTAATAAGCTCTTGGAGTTGGTGGGTTCATAGCTTGTATAGTTGACCTTGGGCATGCAATCCTAGGATCTCCCTGGTTTCATTAAGGAGCCCATCCATGATGTGATACATTATCCTTTCCTCAAAGAACCCATGGCCTGGGTAGTTGTTTAACAATGCATAATATCTTTCTAAGGCCATGTCCAAGGGTTCATGTTGCACTTGTTTCCACTCTTGGATTTCTTTCCTCAAGGCTAACACTCTTGCATAGGTTTGATATCTTTTGTTGAAGAGTTCTACCATTGTTGGCCAATGTCAAATTGATTTTGTTCTTAGGGACCTATACCATACTTTTGCTTGGCCAATGAGTGTCGTAGGAAAGAGCTTAAGTTTTTTCCATCCATTATTAATATTGTTCCATGCACAGGCATCATGGAAGGCTTGTAAATGATGTTGCAGATCTAAATTGTAGCCTTCTAAAAATTTGGAAAAGTTGTTTAAATCAAGCCTAGGTAGACGAATTTCCTTACAATGCTTGTGGGATATTTGAACATCCTCTTGTATATGCATTAGGCTCTTAGTGACCAATAGGGGTTCATTGTCACTAGGTGGGTTATGAATTTGTGAGTTGGAATGATGTTGTCCTTATTCATGTTGGCGTTCTTGATTTTTCCTGTGAGCCTGATTTTTAGTTCTATGTCGATCCCTTCAAAGATGGTCATCCATGTAACGACCTAACGTTGAAGGGGTAGAGGAAGAGAAAGAACTAAAAAACTTGTCATGACTTCTGTAAGTCTTCAAATCATCCCCAGATAAATTTTGGTTAACTATTGAGAAGGTCCTAGCCCTTACGGGGCCCCTCATTCTACGGGATGTCCCATCCTCACTAGAGGTGTCAAAGTTGGATGACGAGAGTCCTTACATACCATTGGGGTGTTCATGAACATAGGGGATCCCTACACAAGGTTTAGTGCTCCAAACTTCATCTTCATCATCATATAATTCATTGGTTCTCCAATGAATTGCCTTGTTGTTGCATTATTGTAGTCTCATGAGAGAGAAATTGTTGTAAATTTGTGTGTGACTTATTTGCAATTACTTTCTTTCTAAAAGGTATATCATCAAGGCTTCATTACAATGATCTTATATGATATAAATAATCTAAATAACTAGTACCATCCTTGGCAATGACACCAATGATGAGTGGCGAGGTACCCCTACACTCAACCATATGAATACGAGCATTCACGCATGATCCGGTTGAACTCTGTAGATGGGCTAGTTGTGGTATCTAGATAATTACATGTTGATCATAGTTTGCTGCCTTCCCACTTGGAATAGTATCTATTTTGTCACGTATGATTTAGTCTAGAGTGAGATGTATGATGTGGTCCTAAGTTAGTGCTATTCCTAGAGGTAAGGGAAAATAACTTTGATTAACCTAAGAGGGAATGAGAGAAGAGAATCTACGATAGCCTAAGTGCAATGAGCATTCATCCTTAATCATTTGTACACATCTTGGACCTCATGTACTACCTCTGGGATTACCAAGCGTATATTACTTGAGCGCTCCTAGATATGCTACTAGGATACCAAGTAGTCACACTTAAATGCTCGTGATTAAGTTGTACTTATTCCACATTTAGTAATAGGGATAGTAAATGAAGGGTAAGAAATATTAATTAATAAAACAATAAATAAAAATAACAATAAGCAATTAGAACTACGTGAATGCTGTAATGATGAAGTAATCTTGATCTTTATTGCAGATCATGTATATGTCCAAGTACGTTACACTTGAATAAAGGTTCCGTACAATTACAATCATCACATTGCAGGCATGCATTAGGGAAAGGGTTGGAATGAACTAAAAAAAGACAAAAAGACTCTACTCTAACACTAAATAACTCCCTTTTTCCTATGTCCCCAAATGTGGTATTTATAGGCTTACATAGAAACCATGATATCATGTATCCAATATCGTTAGCTAGGCTGCGATATCGCGTACCCGATATCATGGGTTCAATATTGCGAGTCTGATATCAAATCCTAAAAAATCATAGTTCATCATATAGGAAGGTGAAATGTTATTATTATAATGAATTTTGGCATAAGCAAGGGGAGTGCAATTTCAAGTTTATCATATGAATATCTGGTCGTATCATAAGACTCTATCTTATCAAAATGCACAGAGAAAGGAAACTATGTAGAAGCATAGAATTGGACAACTCAAAAGGACAAGGAAGTTAAGAAAGAATGGAGAGTCAAAAGGAAAGAATGGAAGAATGAGGATACTTTCAATAAATTCATGAGAGGAAGCTAAGCCTCGAAATTGAAGAAGTTTGTGTAGGAAGAAAAACCTCAAAAGAGGAATCTCATTCTCCAACATATTAGGCATCCTCATTCTCTTTAGCAAGAAAGGTAAGTAGAGGTAAGTTTATAATTCATTGTAAGATTTTTTTAAGGCTATAATCCATGGTAGTTATCCCTAAGCCCCATCATGTCAAACCTCATCTTGCTAAAATGTCTTCTTGAAGACATCTACTCCAAAAATGAGACATCTACTCTAGAAATGAGATGTCTTCTTATTTTTCCTTCAAGGCAGTAGAGATGTCTATTTTGAAAAGGAGACATCTACTTGAAGTTTTAAATGTGGACAAGATGCATATTTTCTAAAGGAGATGCCTACTTTCTCATTAAAAACCCTCATTTGTGGTTCCAAAAATTCAAATCCTTATTTTTGTTCATTTTCATTGAAGATGATCTCCTAGAAATGACTAGGACTCTACCAATGAAAATGATTTGATTAGCTATGGCCCCAAAAGAAGTTGGAACTACAAGGGGGCTACCAAAGAAGAAGTCAAGGTGATGCTCCACTAGAAATTCAAGCACATACACTCTTCAATTTAGGTCTACCAATGCCCAGCATCAATTTGAGGTAACTCAAACTATTAACATCATTTTTGAACATTCTCTATCCTTTCCTTTGCATAGGCAGTAGGAATTGATGAGTTACTTTCAAGTTTTGAATTGGGCCACTTTCATTACGATGGATTTCTTGCTTCCTAAAGTTCTTATAAGAGGATTCTATTATAATATTATCATGAATGATGCTACTATTTGGGCACTTATCTCTATAGTTGGGGATCTTATAATTGATGTGTCTCCACAAGTTGTAAATGCACTTCTTGGGATTTCTAGTGTGGACATATTTTGAGTTGTCGTTCATTCTATGAATGGTATTTTTATGAATGATGTAATTCCTGTTACACATAATGAGTTCTATGATGACTTATTTGGAGAGTTAGTGTATTTTGGTGGAGGAAGATTTTATAGGAATAGGATTTCTCTAGATGCTTTCACTTTGTTCCTTATTTTTTTGTATAACATTATTATAAAATGGCAAAGCTATAACTATTTGTTGCCACCTCAAGGTTTTGTACTTTACTACCTACTTACAAGTCAACCACTAGACTTGGGCCATACTCTTTGCTATATTGATCATGTTCACCTAAGAGAGGATATTTTGGCATCCTCACCTCATCGGTTTGTTGATTCATTAGAGAGGTATGTACATTCCAAAGATTCCTTTGATCAAAGGCAACAGGAGCCTTGGGAAGTATGCAAAGAAGAGGAGCTCTTCCCATGTAGATGAAGTAGGACCTAGCACTAGATCACCCTCATCTAAGAAGAAGAGATCAACATTGTCATCTAGGACCTCTCCTCAATTGAGACAATCCAAATCTACTAGTGAATAGAATGGATGTTGCTAGAGTACCTCTTCCACCTGATGGGCAATAATTTAAGGAGATCACCACTCCTCCTATTTTTGATAGTGAGGAGGACATTCCTGCTCCTCCAAGATACTCTATAGCAAATGGATCCTCCCAAGCCTATGACTTAGGAAATGAGTTAGATTTAGAGCTTGATGTACCATAGGCACATGTCCATGGGGATCATCTTAATCCTATATGGCTTGGCACAAAATTTTATTAGGATGATGCTCTTAGATCTTTCAAGTAGCATGCTATGTAGAGTATCTTTGGGACTTTGCCCCAATGGAGGCCTACTGATGCAATTACATATTAGAGAAAGGGAGCTTCTTCATCCTCTTAGTAGACTCTAGGATAGCTAGATCCACTAGCTTCATCTTGATTTTGAGTGAAGCTTCATCCATAGAGAGCTCTTATTCAGCTACCTTCCTTTGATGATAATGATGAGCAATGTGTAACCAACACTAGCACCAACAATGATGACAATGAGAAGGAGATGTATGGAGCATCTAGAGTTGTAGCTACTATAGACGATGAGTTTGATTGGGTCCTATCTCTGCTTTTTTGATGATGTCCAAAAAGGGAAAGATATTTTAATATAAATATATGTGATTTTTATGGATTTGCACATATGTGATTTTTGTATATGTTGTGGATGTATTTTTAGTTGTATTGTATGGATAGTTTGCGGTATAGATATATGTTGCTTATCTTGATTATGTATTTTTGTGTAGATAGGTGTTGCCTTTGCATCGCATTGTATTGTTTCATTAACTTAGTTTTATTTTTGATTTTATGCAATCTCTACCCTATGCCTTAAGCTTTAGAATATTTATACTAGTTCCTGGCTTCCATTAAAATTTATACATCTTAATATTTTTAATGTTATTATTATTTTTTATTAGCTTATTAACTTATCCATTTTATTAAGTTTTGGACATAACCAAAAAGGGGGAGATTGTTGCCCTTTTGGTATGTCAAAACCTTAAGAAAAATGGAGAGCATAGAATGTTGTGGACTATGATGATTTTGCAAGGGATGAATGAGAGTTGTACAGGGAGCAAGGACAAGTATGAAGATGTCAAGTGGATACTACAAGGACTCAAGGGAACATGGACAAAAATGAGGACTACAAGAACAAATGAAGATGCTCCAGTGTTCAATAGGAAGCTAAATGAATATGATGAAGCCTAAGCAATAAAATTTGAAAAGATTTCTCCAAGAAGTAAAAGACATTTTTGGCTAAAGTGAAGAACATGCAAAGAAGACATCTTCTAAAAATAGGAGATGTTTCCTTTTTAGAAAAGATGTCTCCATAGAGACATCCCACTTTCAGGAGAGATGTCTCCCCAGAATTGAAGTTAGTTTCAAAGAGACATCCCAATCTCAAAGTAGACATCTATACTAGCTATTAGATAGATGTTACATGAATTCTGAGGTAAAATTGGAAACTCCAAGGCTATAAGAAGACTTCATTTTCTTGGATATTAAGCAAGTATTATGCATGAAATATTACTATCAAAGAAATCATTGTATATTATACTTATGTACCTCATTTATAACATCATTTGCATGATTAATTGTAGGATTGATTAAGCTTGTTGGGATCTTGTGAGATTAAGTGTTTGTGTAGCATTAAAACATTCTGGAGTGGATCTCAATTTGTAAAGGTTGTGGGATCCTTAAAATGATATCCTAAGATTATTGGGACCTTGTGGGTTTAAGTGGTTTTGTAGTGACAAAAAACTCTAGAGTAGAGCTTAGAGCTTGTACATGTTGTGGTGCCCTTCAGACAATTCTTTGAGAAATAAAGTTTGAAGGTGTGCAAGGATTCTACCCTCTAAGTATGGATGTACCCAAGCTAGGGAACCACATAAAATTTGGGTGTGGTTTTTGGGGTTGTTTTATTTTGATTTGGGAAACTTATTGATTCATCCCCCCTCCCCCCTTTTCTAAGTTCTCGATCCTCATAAGGTATTTATACCTAGGCATTAGAGGTCATATTAGCATTGAGTTGTAAAGTTGGTAAAGATGAGTAACAAGAGCTAGGTGAGAGACATAACCTTGGTGGCAGTGTTGGATTGCCTTTAAGGGATAGATGTTAAAGAAAGATAACCCCAAAGAATACCTAGAGCATGATCCAAATATACTATTTTGCAACAATAAAGAATCCTTTTATTTTTCCTTCTTCTTTTTTTCTATTATTTTCTCTACAC
The DNA here is from genome assembly GCA_015680685.1 of Gnetum montanum. Taxonomy (NCBI): domain Eukaryota; kingdom Viridiplantae; phylum Streptophyta; class Gnetopsida; order Gnetales; family Gnetaceae; genus Gnetum; species Gnetum montanum. The sequence goes on from MNCI01003795.1 coordinate 291,315, forward strand.
TTAATGTTGAATGTTACACATAGTTGATTTTTTCTATGTTATATTCTTATGCCTAATGCCTAATATAATGTATATTTTATGTTTGCCATGACATCCGAGATTGGGATGTCATAATTCCCATTGATAGTCCATAATTTTTTAATTCCCTAGAAAAATTCATGTTGAAAGTTAATTAGATCTTGAGAAATTTCCTTTGGTCTAGTGGGGAGGAGCATCAATAATTTCATTTGATTACTTGGGACAAGGTGTCTATCTCAATTCATGTAGATGATTCTAGGTTTTGGAAGGTAGGCTTGCATTTTAGATACTAAGTTGGCTTGGAAATTTTTGTCTTGGATAGACAATCCTTGGGTCAAATATCTTTAGATGTGATATCCTAATATGTGGATTTTCATAGCCAAAGCCTCAAAGATATGGAAAACCATTAGGAGAGGATGAGCTTTTCTTCAATCTCTTAGGCATTGGGAATTTTAAAAAATAAACATTCTAGTGGAAGATCTTTCGGTAGGATAAGCTCATCACAAAATGATTAGGAAAGTTCACTTTGAAGTAGTCACCCTATTACACTAATATATAGGGGCATATGTAAAGGATTGGTTTAGTAGGGGGTAGTGGAATATTTTATTAGTGTTTCATGGTGATAATAAGCATGTTCAATTTATCAAAATTCTTGACATTATCAAAAGATATAGCTCCCATAATTTAACTAATGAAGATACCTTTCATTTTTCTTTAATAAATCACATATAGTAGATCTTGTCTTTATAAGTAATTCTTTTTTCAAAGTAAGGAGATGAGACCTTATTAGAAATTACATTATCAACCAAAGGTAAGGTTCTTTGCTTGGGTATTAGCTTATCATGTAGTACTTACTCAAGAAAAAATCCAATGGGGTTTTTCCATGGCCTTCCCATGTATTAGTTGTTATAAGGATATTAAAACTGTGATACACATTTTTAAGAAATATTTATATATAAATTCTGTAGATTGATTCATGCACATTTGGACTAGGATCCTATGGAACTAGTGTTGGGCAATAATTATAGAAGGTCTCATCATTCAAAGCCACTTGTATGAGTATTCATTATAGATGGAGGTTACTTAGGAGATTTGGTTCAAGTAGAATGTTTATAATTTTCATGCTAAATGCCTAAAATCTCCCTATAAATGCATTTTGAAAGCATTTATTAGATTTCACTTGTGGAAAAATATTCATGAATGCACAATAACCATGTTTAATACTTGTGACTCCTTGCATGATAAGCCAATGTGATACTTGTAAAATATGTGTTGTTTTGCTTTTCCAATATGCATACCCTCTATTTTAAATGAATTTTATGATGTTGTACATGACTATTTTTTGGTTTTTGGTTTCAATGCCATATAGGAATGCTTAGGATTTTTTGACTAGTCTAGATGTTCATCTATTTTGTTGGAGGATCTTCTACCCTCCACAATGATAATGCTATTGTAATTATTGATTTTAAAGATCATCTCTCTTTTTATATAAATGACTAAACTTTCTCCCTATAAAAAACCATTTTCTTGTGGAGCTATCATTTCTATAAGTGTTTTTATTTCCTAATATCTTTCTATTACTACATCAAATTAGTTTTCTATTTTAAGTTCAAAAATAAATGTTGAAAGTAATGTAAATGTTGTTATGGCTAGGATAATTTTCTATACTAATAATTGATTTTATTCTCTTGATTTTTAAAAATATCAATTGTAAGATTATATGCTTGAATAAACATCTCTAAAATTAGAAAAGTTTTCCTTTTCAAGTTCTTTTTGATATTTTTTATGTAGTGTTAAGCTTGTTATGTCCTCTTACATTTTTTGGTTTATTATTAATATTATTTTAGGATCTAACACCTTCATAATTGGTCATGTTGGAACTTAAAAGTTTTCTTAATTAATATTTACTCCCATGATTCGTAGAAGTTTAAAATTCAGTGGTACCTAGTACAATTGAACTTGTGACCTAGGATTACTAAGCCAAGCCTTGTACCTTTAGGAAAACACCTTATTGTTATGTGATTTATGTTATAATAAGACTTAACCTCTTAATCTCTTATTAGATATTCTATTATGGCTAAAGTATTATTTGTTATTCATTCTTGTCTAAGGTATATGATAACTTTTATGTAATAGCCCACTAATCTAGGCTTCTGTTAGAAGGATATCATACAAAAATAGAAAGTGCAAATGAATTAAAAATGAAGGATGATAAGAAAACGTACAATAAAAGTAGTAGACATACATAAATTAGGAACTGAGGGGTAAAAAATATAAAATTTCAAAGATTATAGGCCCTTACATACTAATGAGTGGTGAGGTACACCTATGCTCAACCATACGAATACGAGCGTTTCATGCACGATTCTCTTGAATTCCAAGGACTAAGTGCCTATGCGCCTTTGTGGAACAATAATAGGTTGATTAATCATTGTCTTCCCAAACTTACTTGTATGTCATAGTTGTATGGTTAAGTAAGCTTGAGGTATATGATTTTTATGTGTTTTATATCCTGCGCTAATAAGGAGGGCAGAGAGAAGTGACTAAGTAATTAATCTAATTTAACTATTCATTAACTAAGCTCTAAGTATTCCTAACACTAGTATCCATTCCCACTTGTCGTACACATCTTGAACTAGTGCAACACTGCTGGGATTACCAAACGCTAATCGTTACTAGGTTACCAAGCGCTACACACATGCTCAAAGTGGTTGTACTGAGTGTATTTAACTAATAGAGTTGTAGGGTGGGAGAAATCATTAATTAACTATGAAAGCATTAAATAATAATTATCACTAATTAATATTCTATATGCTACAAGGTTTATCATAAAGTTCATCTTTATTACCGTACACAAAGTGTGCTTAGGTACATAGTGCTCGAATAAAGATCCGTTCACTCTATGACTTCTACTACAGGCACGCAAAAATAATTCTAATTTTGGAGAGAGAAAATGGAAAGAGTTGGGCTAAGGGACTAACTCTTAACTGTTGAAACCAAAGGTTCCACCTTTTATTTATAGATAATGAGATAGGTCGTGATATCGAGTATTCAATATTGCATGGTCGATCCAATATCATGAACACAATATTGTGGATGTGATATCGCATATGCGATATCAAAGTTGCTCATACCCCCATAACTGAATGAAAAATCATCCTAAAGTTTCTTACAAAATATTGGGAAGGCATGGGATTATTGACTGAATGACTATTGATGGTGGAACGGAATGATTGAATCAACGTGCCCAGTGAAGAATCAACAATACAAAATATGACAGCATTACTGTTCATGACCACAAAGGTGAACACTGTACATAGATGAAAACTAGCCTTATTGGTAGCTTAAAGAGAAGAAGGAGAGAGAGAGGAAAGAATAAGACATGTTGCTGCTAATGCCAAAATTGCGCCTCTCATTGTTCATCCATAGCCACATCATCAATCTTGCTCCTTTCATGAATGTTCCAGTTTCGGTCCATCTTGAGTGCATCCTCTAGGCCTAGTCCATTGTTGTATGATCACCATCTGCACACATAACACAGTCACAAATGAGCAAGGGTAGATAAATCACAATGTAGTTGATACCTTGCCTCGATGTCAAGTGTATTGGCTGAATTGTGGTTATGGTAGATACTAGTTTTGGAGTTTTAACACTGGTAACTACCTAAGGTGTAGGGGTTAGGAAAAATTGAAAAATTTGTGCCTGGGCCCCCATGACAAAGAGCGAACCTCCAGTAGCGAAAGGATGGAAAAAGATAAGGAATAAGAAAGGTGGATAAAAAGTAACAACAACAACGTCAATAAAATGGATGTCATTGATGGGGATGAAACAAAAATTGTTGATTACAGGAAATGTTTAAAGAAAAGAAGTTAAAAAATGCACCAAAGAGGAATGCCAGTGGATCCTCCCTAAAGTAGGCTAAAACCTTTAGTGCCTTGACAGACCCACAAAGCAAAGAGTTCGTAGGCTCTAGGAATGTCAATTGGAAGCAAGAGTTAAAAACTTACCCCTAGGAAATTACTCGGAAGAACAATGCATCAATTAAGATACAGACTAATGAAAAAATTGACAATGAGGTGAGAAATGGAAAATAAAGGTGGAGAGTAGAGAATGGAATGGAAACCCAAGAACAAGGTTGTGTAAAGTCCCTTGTGTGTTTCATGGTTAATGTGATCGAGTAGAACTCATTTCAAATCCGGACTCAAATCAACCACATTCAGTGACCTCGCATCAACAAATTTGACCAACCCATCCCCTTAGAGCAATAAGAATGCCTCTACAAAAATTCACCACCATTCCAAGGAGAGCGGCATGGAGAACTAGGAAGTGAGAAGGGGCCTTAGTTAGAGGGAACCTTTAGGCATGGGTAACATGTCTTTCCAGTGTCATAACCAGTGCATGTAGCCCAAGATCATTATTATGTCTAAGGGGTGTGGTTTGAATTCTCACTATTTTTTTTTTGCGTGAGAAGTACACAATGCAAAGACTTATTTTTATGAACTCAGCTTCTGGTGATTTGATGAATGGTCAGAATGGCAGAAAATCCAAAGAAAAGGCGTGCAAGAACTCAAGAGAATAGCCAGTACAAATGTATAGAATCCCTTTGAAGTCACACCCTTTTCATCCTTTGAGTCATTCTTAGTCTGAGAAATACCCAATCATCAATTTGTTAATGGTTTTATTAAATAAAGGAACTATACAGTTTCAAGTGAAGGGAGACCATAGGATTTTATGGATGCATGAACGACGTGGACTCATTGCCTGTTTAATCAAAAAAACCATACCTTAATGTCATCATTGTACTTCAAAGGTAGAATATAAACATTAGCAATCAATATGATATTATTCATACCACCATCATGAACACTTATTGGGTGATGAACAAAATAAAGTAATCACACAAAGAAATGGTAAAAATATGAATGATGGTGTAAAAAAAAAACAAGAAAGATTAAAGAAATGTGCAAAACAAAAATATGTAAAAAAAAAATGTGTAAAAACAAAATGTGTAAAAAAAAAACTTAGAAAGAACTAAAGGCCTTCAATGATTAGCTAAGGTGGCCATCTCCCCCATGACTGAGTTGGAAGGAGGAGATCCAAAATAATGAGCAAGGTTGTCCACTTACAAAGGGAGCATATGTTCTGGCTGACCTGAACTCATGGAAAGGTTTTGTTTGTTGCACATTGAGTAACAGTCTCTTATCTAGGTTCTTAGGTTTATATATGGTCATGGCTCCTGAAGGAAAAGTTGCATAGATAATGTAAGGTCCTTCCCACAATGTTTGAAATTTGGTACGTTGTGACACATGTGTGGGGTTCTAGTAGAGAACCTTATCTCCTGGTTGGTACTTAACTCTCCTAATTTTTAGGTCAACTCATTAGATGACAGGGTAGCTAATTGGTTCTCATCTAGCAAGTTAAGAGTCATTAACCTTTGTTTTTGTGCTAGATCTTGGTTAATGTTGAGGTCACATGCCGTTGTTAGTGTACGAAGCTCAGTGTGGATAGGGAGCGTTGGAAATTTTCCATACACTAACTCGTAGGGAGAGTAGCCCAAAGAGCATCATTTAGTTTAGTGCTCCAATCTTGCCTATATTTGTTAATAGTTCTGGTCAGTATCTTGGTACTCTCCCTGTTGGTGACCTCAACTTGATCGTTTGCATGGGGGGTGGTATGGTGTAGTCAATTTGTGCTCAACCCCTAAGTGTTGCATTAGCTTTCAAAAAGTTGCACCTATAAAGTGTGTACCATTATTTGAGATAAGTGCACACGGCACACCAAACCTGTTGACGACTTGTTGTTGAACAAATCGTGCAGCTGTAGATGATGTGCAATCTTTAATAGCAGCTACTTCATCCCATTTTGTTAAGTATTCTACAAAAACTATGATGTAAGCTTTTTGATTGGAAATTGGTGTAATGGGCTCCATGAAATCAATCCCCTAAATTTCAAAGCGTTCTAGTGGTTGAATCCATTGTTGTGGATCCTTCATTCTAGCAGTCATTTCACCATCACATTGATAGTGCCCACAAGATTGGATGAATTGATGGGTGTCCTGGAGCAAGGTAGACCAATAATACCCTACAATTAGGATCTTAATAGCCATTCATCTCCCAACATAGTGCCCCCCACAAGGACCCTCATGAGCATCTTGGAGAACTCTCAGTTGATCTCTATCGGGAACACACCATCGAACCAAGCCATCGGGACATACTTTTTAAAGTTTTCCATTGATTTCCATAAAGTACTTGGCTCTGTGAAGAAACTATTATTTCTTCTTAAGGTCTAACTCTTGTGGTGTTTGTTGGATAAGGAGATAGGTTAGAATGCTATTGTACAATTTTGTCTTTGTGGGTGATTGGTCATTCACTACACCGAGAGGAACTCATTAGGGAAGTGATCGAAAATAGGATACTCATCCTCTTTTCTGTCCCAGTGCAACCGAGATAAATGATCAAAAACTACATTCTCGGTGGATCGAACTCTTGTAGGATTACTAGCCATCATATAATACAGGGGCTTACCATTGGCTTATTGATGAGGAACCAGATTGCACTATGATCTGTGTGTATGAATACTTTGTATCCTAATACACAGTGCCTAAATTTTTCTAGTGTAAACACTACAACCATTAATTCTTTTTTTGTAGTAGTGTAGTTAAGTTGTTCACCAGCTATACTTCTACTTGCACAGTGGATGTAATAAGGGCATTTTTGATCATCTAACTATGTAAGTACGACTCCTAAGGCATAGTTGGACGCATCAGTCATGACATGGAATGGTTTGGACTATTCAGGAGCTTGTAGAGTGGGTGTTTCTACTAGCTTTTGCTTCAAATTTTGGAAGGCTAGTTCACATTCCTTGGTCTACTTGAAGGGTACATCCTTTTTTGTTAACTCTACCAATGATTTGGCAACCTTCGAAAAGTTCTCTATGAATCTCCTATAGTAGCCAGTGTGTCCAAGAAATGACTAAATGTCTTTGACAGTTTTCGGTTGATGGGTATTTCCTTGGATGACCTTGATTTTCTCAGGGTCTATCTCTATCCCTGCAAGTGAAATTTTATGCCCAAGTGCTATGCCTTCTTGGACCATTAAATGGATTTTCTATTAGTTGAGCCTTAGATTAGTCTCTACATGTCTTTTCAGCACTTGCTCTAACCAGTCTAAGGCTTGATCAAAACTTGCTCCGTAAGTGGAGAAGTCATCCATAAAGACTTCCACACCATTTCCTATTCGTTGCTGGAATATGCTTAGAACTAAGCGTTGAAACGTGGTAGGGGCATTGCACAAGCCAAATGACATTTGTTTATATGCACACATTCCCCAAGTACTGGTGAATGTAGTTTTGGCTTGGTCTTCTAGGACTATTTGTATTTGGTTGTATCTACTATAGCCATCCAGAAAACTATAATAGCGATGCCCTGCTATTGTGTCTAAGACTTGGTTTACAAATGGCAACAGAAAGTGATCCTTGAATGTTTCCATGTTTAGCAGCCTAAAATCTATGCACACCATCCATTTACCTCCCTTTTTAGGCACGATTACTAAGGGGCTAACCCATTTTCTATCAGCAATGGGGTATATGAACCTAGCCTTTAGAAGCTGTTCGATTTCTTCTTTTACTACTTGCTTCAAATTTGGGTTCAATTGCCTCTGTGGTTGTTTTTGAGGCTTCATGGAGGAGTCTGTGTAAATCCTATGTTGGCATATCCTAGGATCTATTCCAGTTAATTCTAGATATGACCAGGTGAAGGATTTTGACCATTTATTTATTACCTTGAGAAAACTTTCTTTTTGTTGCGGAGCAAGTCTTGTGTTGATGATTACCGGTTCTTAATTCTTAAGGAATGTGTACTCCATACCGGTAGGTAATGGTTTTAGCTCTAGGGGCTCTTGTTTAAATTTCTTAGGAATTTCAAACTTTCCCCAGTTGATGTTTTCTAAGTTAGGACTAGAAATTTGACGATGGACTTGCTTTAATGCATCAATGCTATCTATGTAAGCGCAAGTCAAACCCTCAGTCAGTTCCATGCATAGAAGTGAGTTACTTTCTTGATTAGCTATCAGTCACTGGGTGTCTTCTTGTCTTGTGGCTGCTACATACAGGCACTTTTGTATGTTGATCATTTGTGCACACTAATTGCATGCAGGAAATGCTAAAATTTGCACAACCCATGATCTTTGCATGCAAGTACACCCTGTGTCACTATATGCGATGCATGGAACCTTCTTCTTCTTGATCTTTCCAAAAGTGTTTTCCTTAGATATTTCTAGGGAAAGATCATGGATTCCTAGGCATGCATTGATAGTACTTAGCCATGTCCTTCCCATTATGATTGGGAAGTTCCCCTTACTGTTATTCACTTGGATCACCAGGAAGTTAGTTGGATACGACCACCCACAAATAGTGGTAACAATATCCTCCACTAATTCCAAGGGAAAAATGATGGTTGGTTGGCTAACTCTAAATGGACATTGCTCTTTTTCAATGGGGGCAGGTTCTAGGTCTTATATATTTCTTAGGATATTAGGTTGACATCGGAACCTGAATCCAAAAGAGCTTTGCATGGCTCATTCTCAGCGATTTGTAGATAGATTAGGGGATTCAAAGGATCAGAGAATTTCTTGGGAAGGTGGCTAGCTTTGATCCAATCAGTAATGGCATGTGTTAACATGATCGTATGCGTTGAATGCGGTGTTAAGTTCAAAGGGGGCTCCGAAGCTTTAGTTGATACGGAGGTGTCCAAAGACTTAGCCACTTGAGGTTGCAAGGGCTTGGTTGGAATTTTGGTTCTAAAGAAAGATCTTTTCTTTGTATGGTTATTAGAACCAAGAGTAGGTTAAGGATTAACAACCCTTGTGGCATTGCGTTGTTGTGGCTGAACAGGGAGTTCACCTTGCATTGTTGGAGTAGGTGGTAATGGAGCTATTGGTGGGAGAGATGCGATCGGATTGGAAGGATGGTATACTTGTGGAATGTCTCCCCTAGGAGAAGAATTCCTATAGTATTCATGAGCTTGGGGGTGATGTTGGAAAGTAACGTGACCAACAGAGTCACGTGGAGAGATTAGATGCTGCACAAAATATCCATATGGGTTAGGTTGTCGGTAATGATATTGTTGCCTTGGTGGTGGCATTCCCCATGATTGTGGATGTTGCCACTATTGATGCTGCTCAATTGGTTGTGGTGTAGTTCCACTTGGGTAATATGTTAGAGGTTGGTGGAACTACCTTGGGTTACCTTGGGGATAAGGTAACCATCAGGATGTTTGCCATTTGTTTAAATGTGGATTAAGTGCATACACCCTAGAATCTTGTAAATGTGAGATTATAGGGCAACATCCCTTAGGATGGTCATATTAATAGATCTCACATCCACTATCATCATCTATATCTAAGTCCACAACCTCTTAAATAATAACAAATTTACCCTTACCCTTGTTACGTGCATTTTCTGCTTCTCTCTTTTTCCTTTTGTCACGATCACTACCTCGCTCCCTAGACTCCTCTACTACTTTGAGCATAGTTTGAAACCTACTATCCAGGGAGTCCCACATTTGGTCTACCTTTTCTAATACTTCTGATGCTAACTTTTGAATAGACAAGGTTTTCTTATTCACCATCTCTTCGAGTGGTGACTCTTATTCATCCTCACAAAATGTTACTCCCTTATTTCAGAGGGAAGGATCTCAGTTGTATTCTTCTGCACTCTCTCTTTTTCATAGCTCACCTTCTTCTTTAGCTAGTTGCTCTAGTAGTTTGTGAATTTGATGGAAGCTAAGCTCAAATAACCTTTCTTGGGCATAAGTCCCAAGAATCCTTGTTGTTTCATGCCTAAGCCCATCTACGAGATGGTGGAGTTGATCTCGTTGTGAATAAGCATGGCCAAGACAACGATGTAAGAGTGCATAATAGTGGCTCATGGTAGCATCCAAGGGTTCATAACTTCCTTGTTTCCATCCTTGGATTTCTTTCATAGGTTAGACACCTGGGAGTACGTTTGGTATTTATCATTGAATAGTTGTACTCCACCTACAAATGGATTCCAGTTCTAAGGACTGGTATTAGCTTTCAGCTTCTTTTATTAGTGCTCATGGGACAACTTAAGCTTTTGCCACTCATTTTCTATGTTTTTCAAGGCACACACATCATGAAATGCTTGTAAGTGATTTTGAGGATCATCGTTATCTCCCCCATTCAAATCATGGGATGTTATTAATGTCTAGTCTCTTGATCCTACTATCTTTTTGGTACCTTATTGGAACTCTCACGACATCAGTTATATTAAGCATACTTCATGTGATGAGTAGGAGTTCATCATGATCATCTCATTCATAGCATCTATGGTTTCTACATAGTTCCCTACTCTCCCTTCTTCTATGGTGTGATTCCCTAGAGTGCCCTCATCCTCCATCTTGGTTGTCTCGTTTATGACTTCCACTTTGTTTACCCTTATCCTGATGACCTATTTCTCTATGGCTACATCCAAACACGGAAGGAGAGGGTGAAGGTGATGATGAAGGTGAAGAAGAAGGAGAACCTCCACCATGATGATGTCTACTACCTTCTCTTCGGTGGTCTCTACCTCAATCATGATTGCGATCAGAATGCCCATCTTTGTCATGTGCCTTTGTTCCTTTTTTGGACTCTTTGTGTTTGTTGGTATTAGCACCTGGGTTTTGAATAGTAGAATGAAGGTTTTGATACACAAACCCTTGGCCAAAGTCAAGGGGAGGAACATCATTATGTGGGTGACTACTTGAAGCAGGTTCATCACCCTCAATTTCACTTAAAATGTGTGGAGCATCCTTAGACCATTTTCTCTTCAAGGACTTATGGTGTCTTTCCTATTGATAATCCCTTTGACGTTGCGCTTCGGTAGGATGATAGTCTCTTGAATCATAGTCCTACACAATGTACCCTGCATGTAAGTGTTGCATGCCTATTCGTGTGAGAGCACGAAGAAGCATACCTGGGACTGAACAGTTGAGAGGTAACACAATGTTACCTTCTAGGTCACACCAATGTAGCTATTCATCTTGGTGGAGAATAAAGATGAAGTCAGGTACATATTCATTAGGATGAATATATACCACATGAAATTGTTGAGGAACTAGCAGGTCAACATCATGTATATTTTTCCGCCGATTGCTTCTTGTATTAGTCCTAGGTGGTGAAGTGCTCTTGTGCAAAGAAGAAGACATGTTATCTTGTCTAGTGTGCAATGTACTATATATATTTTTATTTATTTATTTAACCAACCCTAAGGGTTCGCTCCAATGATGTGAATAATTTCCTAAGTTCTACTTAGTGCACAAACAACAAAGTCCCTGGCAATGATGCCAATGATGAGCGATGAGGTACCCCTACACTCAACCATATGAATATGAGCATGTCATGCATGATCCAGTCAAATTCCAAGGACTAAGTGCCTATGCGCCTTCATGGATCAATAATGGGTTAATTAATCATTGTCTTCCCAAACTTACTTGTATGTCACAGTTCTATGGTTAAGTAAGCTTGAGGTATATGATTTTTATGGTTTTTATGTGTCTTATATCCTGCGATAATAAGGAGGGCAGAGAGAAGTAACTAAGTAACTAATCTAATTTAACTATTCATTAACTAATCTCTAAGTACTCCTAACACTAGTATCCATTCCCACTTGCCATACACATCTTGAACCAATGCAACGCTGCTGGGATTACCAAACACTAATTGTTACTGGGTTACCAAGCGCTACATGCATGCTCGAAGTGGTCGTACTGAGTGTATTTAACTAAGAGAGTTGTAGGGTGAGAGAAATCATTAATTAACTATGAAAAAATTAAATAATAATTATCACTAATTCATCTATTTTGTATGCTGCAAGGTTTATCATAAAGTTCATCTTTATTGCTGTACACAAAGTGTGCTCAGGTACACAATGCTCAAATAAAGATCCGTTCACTCTATGACTCTTATTACGGGCACACAGAAATAATTCTAACTCTGGAGGGAGAAAATGGCAATAGTTTGGCTAAGGGACTAATTCTTAACTATCAAAACCAAAGGCACCATCTCTTATTTATAGATAATGAGACAAGTCATGATATCGGGTATCTGATATCGCATGGTTGATCCGATATTGCGGATGCAATATCGTGGATGCGATATCGCATATGCGATATCATGGTTCATCACATACAAAACCTAACATGTTTAGTAAATAAAAATATTTTGAAGCCTCTAATGCCAAAATCAAAAGCACAATATTGCAATGTTAACATTACAATAAAATAATATTCAATTAATATATGGACATTGATACACTACATAATAAAATATCTTAATCCATATTATTACCAAATTATCAAATTTAAATAAACAAAAAGTAAAGCTAGGCTCACATCAAGAACAACTAAGTACATTATCTAAAACTAGATGGTAGAATTATGCATAGGTAGCCACTACTTTTATGGTAGCTCCACAAAAGGAAAAAAATATAATAGAGTTGATAAATGAATTGTAAATGTGCACAAATAAAGCATAAAATATTACTAAATAATAAATTTTAATAACCAAAATGTAGGATGGTGGGAAAATGTTTCAAATCATTATTAAATTATTCAAATGTGAAGGAGCTCTAAGTCTTCTATTAAATAGTTGGTGAATCCTAAGTCTCATAAAATGTAAAATAATTAACAAGTACTAAGTTTTATAAAATGTCAAATAGTTAATGCTGATTAATAATGACTTTGAGATTTATTCTTCTTTCATATTTTCAGGAATAGGTCAAAACTAACTTTCTAGCATTGAAACTTTGTAAATGTTAAGCCATTGACCGATGTGACTATTTCCTTTACTATTTTCTAGTTTCATGTTTTCTTACATCATGCATGAAATATTAATATTTATGTTACAATTTGTAACATAGATAGTGAAGATAGTCAATCATATGGCTAATGAAAACCATCTCAAATTTTATGTTTACTTAAAAGAAATATTTTTCATATGATTGCTAGACATTAGAGGAGAAAGTGGATCCCAAAAGTTTCAAATAGTCTAAAAACCCTAGCTAATTAACCTAGAAATTAATATAATTCAAAAATAATTTGAATTAGATCAAAATTAAAGATAAATTTCTCACTAAGCATTAGTATAAGAGTAGAAACATAGATCCAAATCTAGATAATAGAATTATGTATAACCAAATCCAAATCTTTAAGTACATATATATCCAAACCAAATGGTACATTAATCAATACTATAGAAAGAAACTCTTACTTGGTTGCAAAAGTTAATGGTTAGATCTAAATAGAGTCAAAAAATAAAAACTAAAATGGAAAGTATTTACACATCTAAAGATTATGTAGATTTAGATCTAGTTCCTTTCTTATTCAACAAGATCTCCTTCTCTAGCTCTATCTCCCAAGTGTTAGCAAAGAAAATGGATGATTTTTAATGAAACTGTTGCAAGATATTTATACTCTATGGACATGCCAAATTTTAATCAAAGGGTAACTCTAATGGAAAAAAATAAAACTAAAAGGAAAATAGAATTACTTTAAATCTCTAAAAACTAAAATAAAATAATACTTCTAAAAGGATCTATATCCAACTTTGATCTTCTAGGATATCTTAAATACTACATAATGGCTATATCATCTTTAAAGGCTAACTAAAGGTCTAAAGTCCAAATCAAATATAACTAACTAGGGCACTACCTCATATTACCTTAATAAAATACCTAAACAAATAATACTTAATTTTTTAATTTTGAATCAACCACAAAAGCATACTAAACACACATTATATAGCATACCATATGTTTGATGTAGAACCTCATATGCAATGATCCATCCAATATCTAATTCGTACTTAAAATTTTAATAAAAGGGGTTAGCCCAAAAATTCTTAAAATAAAAACAAATTAAAATATTAAAATATGCATATAAAAGTAATTATAAATCATATAGCTTAATTTATATAAAAAAGCCTAAATACACATATCATAAACTAAGAATAGTAAACATAGACGATATAATCAAATAAAGGTGAGACAAGCAACACAACAAACATATCAAAGGTTGAAATTAACAAGAATACTAACTAGAAAGAGGTATCTAGAATAGGATTATTACATTTTGAATAACTATGGTTTAGTAGGATTTGAACCCTTGACTTGTTGATTTGATTGAATTATATTTGATTATTGGAAACTTGAATGTTTGTCTTGATTATTATATAATATGTTTTTTATTTTATAATTCATTAATGAGATTCCTATGGATTGGTTGGAATGATTTAACATAGCTATTGTAACACCACATAGGTTCAACTCATAAGTTTTTACTTATTTTGATTATTGTTTTTCTATATCATTTTTTATAGTTATAACTTATAGTTTTGCATCATGTAAGTTATGCAAAGCTAAATAATATCCCTAGAAAACATGTGATATGCTAGAACTACACCAATAGATAGATCTTTAATTTGAACCTTGCACTAGAAACTTGTTATATATATTTTTTGATGTTAACTTATATTGCTTGGTTGCTTAAAAATAAAAATTGTAATATCACATGTTTTATCATGGCTGTTATTTTTATATTTTTATGGTTGTAGTAATTTTATTTATGCTATTATTTATATTTAAATTTTATTTTTGTTTACTAATTTATTTTTGAGACTATAAGACGAGCCATGTGACTAAAAAAGTAAATGGATGTGGGGTAATATGATGATAATATGATACATTATTAATAATTTTAAGATGAATTTTGTAACTGATTATTTCAATATATTTATTCTATTTTTTTAATTTTAAATTTGGAATAGGTGTAACACATCAATTAGAATAAAGCTAAGGCTAATGGATTATTTGCCTAGGTACATAAGGGGTGATAGGATGTCATATGTTGTTGTTATATTTTCAAATTTTTTTTCTTTTGTATTTTATTTTTGTAAGTCATGGACAGTGGTGGTAAGACACTACTAGATCTAGTGAATGATAGTTAAATAATTTCATGGATACCTTTCCACTACTAGATCACATTTTCCCTATTATTTTCTTGACACTTATGTTGAATGATACATATATTTGACATTTGCTATCTTATTGTCTTATGCCTAATGTCTAATATATCGTATATTTGACATTTTCCATGACATTTGGAAATGGGATGTTACATTTCATATTAGAGAAAACCATGACCCAAGAGCCATTTAGAACCATGGGCCAACTACAACCTAAGGATGAACCATGGACCCATGACCTAGGGAGAGTCATGGACCACCACTAGATGCACCACATATCCAAGATGATCTATGTAAGCTAGAGGATACCTTTCCATTGATTTCATGGATAATGGAACAAGAATCTATAAGAGACATAGATTCCATCAACCAAAAAAAAATTCTTTTATAGATATCATTGATCAAGGAAGATCTAATTATGCCTTATCAAGATTCATCAATTGCAAAAGATGTTGGTATGATAAGGATACACTTATCCTAGTAACTATTACCCATCTTTTAGTGATGCTAAAATGTTAACTGATTAATGTCATTATTAAGTTTCTTCCAAAAGGTTAGTAATCATGACCTAAATTGACCTTATTTTATTGAAACTCATTATCCTAAGTGCTTAACCCTTGTAACTTGGCATTATTCACCATACCTAAGACCTAGGTATTCGTAAGGTAAGGGAGTTAACCATCCATAATATTGTCTCATACTCATAGGGAAACCAATACTTGCTAAATGATGTTGCCATAATCTTATCCTTTGTAGAGGATGCCCTGCTACGCTTCTTCGTCATGTTGGCGACTAAAACTCGGATTGCAGTTGTAATCACCAAAAATCACAGAAACCCTCGAAACCCTAAGCCTGTTGCTGTATGATAATATCCAGTCTTGGCCTGCGATCAGTTTTTATAGCCAAGTTTGAGGGCCAGTGAATCGGGGAGAGACAGATTCTGGTTATGGGTTGCCATGGAAGAGTCGATTGATTGACCTAAATCCCACCGCTGGTCAAGTTCAACTGCCCTGAGCGTTATCCATCCATTTTACCGACACAAAGGACAGCCACAAGCCTCCACAAGGCTGTAAAAAGTTTTTGCGCCTCCTGCGCTCTGCCTCTGCCACTGCTGCTGCGCTCTGCCTCCTACGCTCTGCCGCTGCCACTGCGCTCTGCCTCCTGCGCTCTGCCTCTGCCACTCTGCCGCTACACTGTGGAGCCCTCCAGCGCTCTGCCTCTAGACGCTGAACAGAAACTAACCGTTGGACGCTCTTTTCTTCCGTTGGGCGCCGCTGCGCTGCAGAGCCCTCCTGCTCCGCCTCCTGAGTTTCTCTTGACCATTTTATTTTTTTCTGTCGGGCTTTCTGGGCCCTTGCTCGCGGTGGGTGGACACGCACACTGGTGGTGAGGGTTTTCCTGCAGTCTAGGTTGTAGAACGGTGTCAGGAATGCGCGCGCCCTAGGTGTGGGCAAGTCACAAAGATGGATTCATCAGCTTCTGCATTTCCTCAGGGAAGTTCATCTACCTCACCTCAACTTGATTTTCTTTTACCGGATGATATTTTTGAAGCAGTTTCTAAAGATTTCACATCTCGGTTTCTATTTTTTCAAATTGTGGGATTTTTACCACGGTCCCCAAGTTTCAACACTCAAGTCCATAGCCTCCTTCAGCCCCATGGCATTCAGGTTTCTCATGCTCGTTACTACACTCGTCATTTCATTCTGGTAGAATTATCTGATGCTTCCTAGGTCGAAAAGGCTCTCTCTCAAAAAATTTTTCCAACTAGAAATGCAACCCTTATCGTACGCACCTGGAGTTTTGACTTTAATGTCAATGACCCCGCTTTTAATATAATTTCTTGTTACATAGAACTACCCAATCTTCCACTCATTTTCTCCTCTGTTGAGAGGGACATTGTTAGCACCCTGGGCCCTATTATTTCCGATCATTGTACGGCGATCAATGGTACTCAAATTCGCCGTTATTGTATTGAACTGGATATAGCCCATCGGAAGACCTCATTAAACCTCGGTGCTGGTGGAAAAATCTTTACCCAAAAAGTGGACTATTTTTACCTTCCAAACTCATGTAGCTATTGTCACAGGGCCGAGCATCATATCTCGGCGTGTCCTATCCTAGCCAGGAAAAAACAACCTATAGCCTCTCAAAAGACTCGTTCCCTAGTCACACCACAAGTAGGCCCATCTTCCGTATCCTTTAAATTTGGATCTCCTCCCCCAACAAATCCTAAATCCTCCTCTTAGTCTAGCCGCTCCAAGCTACAGAAACAACAGTCAGGTACTCACACCTCCACCCAGGTCATCCCTTCAAACGTTGTCAAGAACTCATTCTTGGAGGATGAGTTCGTGGTGGCCAGTGGTAGGAAACGAGTCAAAGCTTCCCTTCGTTCTACTTCTCCCTCCAACTCCTCTTCACTAGACACTTCCATGGCGCTTGTCCCCACTAACAACTCCTTTGCCCTCTTGTCAGGAACAAAGGAAACTGATACTTTGACTCCCAAACCTTTTGTTGCCCTCCCATCCAACCTACCCCCGGTTTCCCCATGAATCTCCTTTCTTGGAACGTTCGAGGCCTTACTGATAGGCTTCGACGGAAGCGAGCAGGAAACTTTATATCTAGTCTTAATTTAACTTTTGATTTCATTCTCCTTCAAGAAATTAAGATTTTCGCTGACCTTTTATCCTATTCCGCCCATTGGTTTCTTCCTCACTCCTCACTCCTAGCGACATCCCATGCATGTGGGAAAGGAGGAGCAGCCATTCTCCTCTCACCCTACTGGAAAACTAAAATCCTTCAAAGCGGTTCGGATTCTGGGCATAGAGTTTCCTGGGCCACCTTCTCATCCCAGCATGGACCCTTTGGCATTTGCTCGATATATGCCCCAAATGACTCCACAGAATGGGCTCTCCTTTGGCATGAACTTGCATCTTCTCTCCCCCCAATTCCTTGGATATTCGGAGGAGATTTTAACATGGTAGAATTCCCTCAAGATAAGCTCGGAGGGGAATTTCTTCAATTGCCCAATCTCGAGTATCAGGCTTGGTCTGCATTTAAGAAAAGATTTTACCTTTCAGACGGGGTAGACAACTCCATGAGCGCTTCCCCCCATAGATTTACTTGGAGCAATCTCCGTCTAGGGCAAGCTCGCATCTACAGCAGGTTAGATAGGTTCCATTTCTCCACCATCTCCTTTTGGCAAGCTTGCTCTGCCACTACAGTTCATCATCATGCCACCTTATCCGATCACCTTCCTATCTCCATATCTATCAAGATTCATGGTAGCCCTGATCGATAAAAATTCCATCTTTTCAGACTACACAACAACTGTTTTTCTTCCCCCACTACCCCGTCTGAAAGGTAAAATCTTTGTCGATGACTCCTTTACAAACTAGAGCGGGTAGACAAATTGGTGGCTGTGTTTTGAACTAGAAAAAAGGAGTCACTAACAAACTAGCTCAAGATCCCTTCAATACTCTAGTTCATGAGGAGCTAGCTAGAGCACGCGTTGCCTTCCAACATTGGGAAGTGTACCGAGCACAAAGTGCCTTAACTAAAAGTCGGCTCACTTGGTTAAATATTCAAGATGAACACTGTAAGGAATTTTTTAAATATCTTAATGCTGCTTCCCCTTCGCATGCTATAGACAAAATCTCATGTGAGGGTACCACCATTACTGACCACAATAGTATCCTCTCTTTTCTTAAGAACCACTACGAAACCCTTTTTGCTGCTACCCCAATGGACATCTCTTCGTTCCAGGCTGCCACCCCTGATTATCCTCGCCTTATTAATCCTACTACGCTACAAAGCCTTGACGCTGATATCACTCTAGTGGAGCTACAGGAGGCTTGTTCCAAGTTAAGTTGAGGAAAGGCTCCTGGTTATGATGGGTTTCCAGTAGAATTTTATCAAAATCATTGGGACTTGGTTGGCAAGGATCTTTTGCAGGTCATTAACGAGGCTCTCTTAACTGGTTCCCTTGGGCCCAATCTAAATCAAGGGGTAATTCGTCTCCTCCCCAAGTCTGGGGATCTAATCGATATCTCCAATTGGCGTCCCATAACTCTTCTCAATGTAGTGTATAAAATTTGGGTGAAGTGCCTTGCCTTACGGCTGAAAAAAATTCTCGGTCAGATCATATCCCCTCAGCAAACAAGATTTTTTCCTGGTAGATATATTTTAGACAATGTGGTAGCGGCGTGGGAAGGTCTCAAGTGGGCTGAGGATGATGGATAAGATATTCTCCTAGTGAAACTAGATTATGCCAAGGCTTATGACAACATTAAGTGGGATTTTATCTTGCAGACTATGACCAAACTAGGTTTTGGACCCAAGTTCTTGCATATGGTGAAATGCTTATTCTCAGATGCTACTGCAAGAATTGCCACTACCTTCGGCATTACCTCTCCCTTTCCAATACATAGGTCTATGCGCCAAGGTTGTCCTCTCGCCCCCTATCTCTTTATCATTGCATCAGACTTTCTTTGTCATCAAATTAACCTGGACATTAAAACTAAAGTTCTCACTGGGGTTAGCCTTTCCTCCTCTCAACAACAGCTTCTCAATATGCACTTTGTCGATGACTCCTTTTTTCTAGTTCAAAACACAGCCACCAATTTGCACCGCCTCTTATCAAGGGTGGAGCAATATTGCACACTCTCAGGTTCCATAATTAACTGGAATAAATCCTCTGTTTATAGCTTTAAGGACAATTACAACCATATGACCCACTATAATTGGAAGCAGCTTCAAGATCAAGACATTGTTAAGATTCTGGGAATCTTTTTCCGCTTTAGAGGCTCAACATCTATCCTTTGGGAGCAAGTTATTCATCGAATTCAAAAGAAACTCGACAAATGGAAAACTAAACCCCTCACACTTGCGGGTAAATACCTTGTTTGTAAGTCCATATGCGCGTCCACCCATGTGTATTACTCTTCGTGTTGGGCCCCCTCCCAAGCTGCCTACCAGAAGCTAGAACGGTTATTCCGTGACTTTATGTGGTCCTCCAAGGACTCTCAAAAAGGCTTTCATCGTGTCGCTTGGACTATTGTTACTCTCCCCAAGAATAAGGGTGGCTTAGGCCTTTTGAACTCATATAAGCAAGGAATTACCCTGGTTGCTAAGTGGTTGGTACAACATTTAGATGCCTCAAATATTATAGGGACCCTCCTCCAGTTAAGGCTTCATCAAGCCTTTCCTAAAAATAAGCCTTTCTGGAAAGACATCCATTTCGTTAATTGGATTCTTTCCCCCCTCACTATCATTCTTCCCAGCTCTCATGTTTTCAAAAGCATTTGGAGGGCCTGGCAAATTGTACACACTCACATAGACTGGACTAACGTTAAAATCAACCCTACTATCCTCTCTAAAGTGTGTCTGTGGTGGTTACCTCTGTCACCTGCTCCCCTTGCTATCACAAATGCTAAGGTGGCTACCTCATGGTATCGAAAAGGTGTCATTTCCTTGAATTGTCTTAGGCTGGCTAGTCGTTGGATTTCAGAGGTCGAGTTTAACACTTTGTATGGGGAGTCGGCTATAATGAAACATTGCCTTGTTCAGATTTACTCTTTCCTCCATGGTCACTGGCACCTGGATGTTACAGTGCAAAGCCTTTTTCATGGCCTTCAATGGCTTAATGGGGTTAAACTCTTGCCCTATCGACCATCTATTCCCTTTCATCTCATGCACAACCCATCTACAGTCATTCAGCGTTGCAATAAATATTGGCACAAACAAGAGTTAGAAACATTTTGGATCCCTCTCTTCCAACATATTTGGAAACTTCCGACCCTCCCCAAAATTAAGCAGTTCCTTTGGTGTCTTCTCCACCATGGTCTTCCTATCGGAAAACGTCTAGAATATCTTGGGATTCCTAATCCCACTTGCCCTCTATGTGATTGTCCATGTGTTTTGGCAATGTCCCTTTGCTCAACATGTGTGGCAGTGAACTTCTAAAGCTTTTCCATCCTACAAGTTATCTCAAGAGGATGCCATATTCGGATTCTTGAACATTACTTCTACTAACCTTAATTTTCTATGGAAAGTTATTAGGCCTATTATTTTATATTATATTTTGAAACGAAGATGCAATGTTCTATTTCAAAAGATAGAGTATTCTAACAAATGTTTGCTTACCAGGTTGGAGATGTTGCAGATCTTTCTCCTCACCTATTTTCGACTCACATCTCAAGCATCCAAGTTCAATCTGGACAGTCATCAATTGGTTCATCTCCTGCAGCTATGGGAAAGACCTATGTGTTTCGGTTACACTTAGCATCAGTAATCTCTGCAAGGAAGTTTTCTCTTTTATTATGTGGATTCACCATTGGCACTCCCTCTACCCTTAATTGAGAGCTCTTTGCTTCATCTAATTCTATGTCATTCTATTTTGTAAAAAGCTAATTTGTGCGAACATTTGGTTGTGCCCCAACTTGGGGTACCTCCTCTAATACTAGTTTTTTTAAGGTGTTTCCCAAGTGTCATTCCCGATGTTCTCAGTTTTCCCCTTCCCTTAACCCTATGAATTATTCAAGTTGTTGTAATTGATGCTCCTTTAATTTCAATAAAACTTCTTTTCGGGGTCCGACACCCCCCCCCCCCATAATCTTATCCTTTGTATAACCATGATATGAGAAGGTATAACCATCATACTTGTTAAATTATAAGGTATAACTAAGGATTGGCACATCATTTACAATTAAATCCAAGTCATCTACAAGTTATTATGCTGCCTATTATGTTAGCCTATGAATGCCAATTTAGCAAAATAAGCTATTTTAAACCTTTCAAATCATGGAAATCTAACTTAGCTTTTGAATCTTGAAAGCATGTCCAACTCATAGTAATCATTGATACAATTCCAATGGTACAAATTTTGTCCCAATCATTCTTATGGTTTGAGAGATATCACAATTTAAAATTTATCATTATGCATTTTTACATAAAATAATAATAATTAAAAAAAAAGAAAAAAAACTAAATATCAAAGTTTTGGGGTTGAGATTTGAACATTGAACCCCACCTTTTCCAAAATTTAAAATTCAATAATAATAATAATAATAATAACAATAATAATAAAAATAATTTTTTGGAGGGCTAGCACATGTTTTTGTTCTTCACTAGCACATGCTGGCTTGCATGTAGCTTGCTCAGATGCAGTGCCAACTTGGCCTTTATGGTGTATAGAATGGTTGCTCCCCTAGGGTGAGAGATCCAAAACACATAGTTCTAATTGGAGTTTGATGCAACCACTAACTTAACTACCCCGAGATCACCCTTGAAGTTCTTGGAGATCATAGATGCCACATTCTTTAATGGATGCACCATGAGCCTTGCTTCCATGATGTCCCCCTTGATCCCTTCACAATTGTCCAACAATACATTCTATTAAGTTGATAGTAGCTTCAAGCATGGACACTTATCAGTGGCAATGTCATGGTCAATGTCAATAATGAGCTTGACAACATAGTCATCAAATAGAACTTGGGCCACTAGGTTGGTAATGTACCCACCATTAGGGTGGGACCTATGGCAGAGAAAAGAGGTGATCTTAGAATAGATAACAAGCATGCGGGTGTTGTGGTGGCCCTTAGTGAGCCTCATGAAAATTTAAAGGATGATGCCACTAGCATGGTAGCTAATGTGCTAGGGCATGATCCTCTCCCCATATGGGGTGAGGCCCATGGCCCTTGATAGCTCAAAGTCATTACTGGGCATGAGGATGAAAGAGGTATAGTTGAAGACCAAGTGAGTTTTGTAGCATTGCATAGCCTTTATAGGGCTATGTAGGCTCACACAATGGCTACCTACTATTACCATCCTTGTATTTGGCCATGGAGGCCCAACCAACACATCACTCTGGCCACTTCCATGGCTACTGTGATCTTTGCCACACTTTGCCAAAAACCCTCACTTTGTTTGTTGCCTAGATGCTACTTCATGTCTTGCCTCACTTGCCTACACCACCCTATAACAATACCTAGTCATGCTGCTTTGTTCCTTGCCTACCATCCTTCACATAGCCATGTATAGTGCCTCATCTGCTTTGCCCTCCTATTGCCATGCCTCCATTACCGCCTTCCTTGCTACGTTGCCCTTGCCTCAACTAATCTCTTGCTCATCATTCCTATGGTGCTATGACCTCCACTATTGTAAAAGAAAAAAAATTATACTAACTAGCAGGGGCCACCTCCATCATTTCCATTGCCATCATCGATGCTGCTACCACTATTGTCATTGCTACCATCATCACTAAAAAACATAATGTAGTTTTTCATTGTTTATGGTGACTATGGACATTATAGGCATCAAGAAAAGCTACCTCGCCTAGCACACTATGGACATAATTGACATTAGGAAAAAGATGGCTCCCTTGGTAGGTTGTAAACACCACTAGCATTAAGAAAAGCTACCTTCCCTAGTAGGCCATAGACATTGCTAGTTCTAGGAAAAGCTACCTTCCATAATAGGCCAGGGACATTACCAGTGTTGGGAAAAGCTACCTTCCTTAACACGTTGTAAACACCATTAGCACCAAGGAAAGTTACCTCCCTCGGCACACCATATAAAACCAACACTAAGGAAAGTTGCCTCCTTCGGCATGCCATGGACATTGCTAGTGTCATGGAAGGCTACCTTCCCTAGCAGTTTTAGCAATTGAAAAATTGTCACTAGTTACTAAAAATTTTCCTAGAAATTGACAAAAAAATTTAAAACCTTCAAATGATGGAAAATTTAAAATTGACATTTAGGTAGAAAAATTTGAAATATTAGAAGGTGGAAAATTTTGATAATTAATTCAAATTAATGTTTTAACAATAATTAAGTTAAGAACTTCATAATTAAGCATGCTTGTTCTAGAGTAGTACTAGGATGGATGATCTCTCAGGAACTCCATAATTAAGCATGCTTGTTCTAGAGTAGTACTAGGATGGGTGACCTCTCAGGAACTTTGTAATTAAGCACACTTGTTCTAGACCTTAGAAGCCATAACTTTTAACTCCAAAAGCCTTTTTCAACAAATGAGGAGTGATTTCCTATAGATGTCAACCTTTCAAACACAATGGTGAATTTAGATCTACTTGATGAAGCTCTAAAAATTAGTTTTGCCTCACCTAACATGGTATCTCACCACCCTCAAAGACCCATTTGAGCATAACTTGGGCATATGATGTCTATTTTTAACATATGAATAGTCATTTCCAATATTTTTCACTTTCCTAAACTCAATGGTGAGGTCATATTTATCATCTAAGTATCCAATAATTCAATGATATCATAAAATGTACCTTAAAAGACCACTGAAACACCACAAAATTTTAGGCTGTCACTTCTCGACTGCAAATTTTCCTAAGTGTTAGAATGATGTTACTTTTCACAAATTTTTCTAAGTGTTGAGGCTATGCTCTCTCCATTGTCGGGACTACACCCCATAGTGTAGTTAGTGTAGTCAACACATAATAGCTAGTTTTGCAAGATTTTTTTAAGTGTTAGAATGATGACACTTGCTGCATATTCTTTTTAAGTGCTAAGACTATGCTCTCCACTACTGGGGCTACACCCTAGAGCATAGTCAAGCGTAGTTAGCCTTCCATAGAGCATAGTTAGCACTTAGCCACATTTTTTGCCAAATTTTACCTAAGTCTGGGACTATGCTCTCACCTAGTCTAGAGTGTAGTCAAGCGTAGACATGCACAATGGCCTCCAAAGGCCTTCACAACATAGCACCAACATTTGCATCAGCTTTAGCACACCTCCAGTAGTAGCATTTATCTTTTTTGCATCCCCCTTTTCCCTAAAACTATAACTACACTCTACCCCACTTCCCATAGTGGACACCATAGTCTCAGAGCATAATCTCGAAAATTTGCATTTTTGGCATTTTCTCAAGTACATGGCCATATTTTTTGTGCAATTGGAAAGCATATTCATAGTCTCTTAGCCTTCCAAAGTTTGTTTGAGCACAACACCACATGACACCATTTGTTGCAGTGAGAGCATAGTTGGGGTTAGCATAGTCTCAACTGCCACACTACCATGTGGTGCCTAATCTACATTTCATGGAAACCTTAGCCTAATAAATACCCCTTTACCTCCAACATTTGAGGGATTGGCATTTTGGCATTTTTGGTTGGCATTTCACATTCTAGTTGGCATTGCTCAAACACAGTTGGCATTTTGACATTCTTGGAATTTCAACAAATGAGATCCAAAGGTACCACAGAGAGGAAAAGTTGCACACCATGGTTCACCATAGACCCATTGTAGCCTTACAGGACACCACAACCCATGGTACACTGTGGTGGCGAACCTAGTAGGCACAAACACCATAGCAAGCACTCTAGACTTCATGGCCTAACACCACCTAGATTGTGACTATGCTTTCCACTACACTTGTTGTCCACTGCATACCTTCTAAACCTATTTTGGAGCTAAATATGCTATACCCCATTTGAGGTGGTATTCCGTTTCTCTCTCTTACATTTTTCACATTTTTCTTTGCATTTTTGAATTTTTAATGTTTTGTCATGTTGTAACTATGCTCGAGCGGTAGTCTCTGCAAGTTGCCACTCTCATTTCGGCCAAAACCCTTAACTATGGTTGCCCCCATTCTATGAATACACTTAACACTTAGCATCATGAAACACCACTAGAACACTTAGCACTATTTCACATCATTTGTATTCACACTTTGGCTAACCACGCCACCCCTAGTTGCACCCAATGCCCTAGTTGCAGTTGACAAAGTCTCTATTCAATGAACAAGATCGTGTTGGGCACTCCACCTTCATTTCTAGTAGGTGCTCATGCAGACGTGGGGTCAAGCTGTAGGCACCACAAAATTTTTGGTGTATTTTTCTAGCCTCTAATGTTTTTGATTGCTATAGGTTTTGGCACTAGAAGAAGGGTTGTGCCATTTCCTTTTTGATTACACATTGTGGTTGTCTTCATGTGCTCTCTACACCTCCATCGGTGTAGATTGGATTCCATTATTAGTCTCCTTGAGACCCCGCATAGCAACCCAAATCACATCATTCTCCACTATTTTTTCTAAGTCTTCATTCTCTGAGAATAGAGAGCATAGTTGGTGGAAAGCATAGTTACTGTGGAGTGCAATTGTCTCTCAGCGTAGAGAGCATAGTCTACATACTTAGCCATTTTTTCTTAGTTTCAACACTTAGTAATTTTTCTACACTTTCCAGAGATAGCCATTTTTCTATAGTTTTTTAAGAGTCAACCATTTTCTAGAAAAAACAACTCTCATAACTTGATCTATGAACATGAATCTAGATCAACCTTTCGCATCAATGTCTAACACACTTGACACCATCTTCCACCTAGAGCGTGTTGCATGGTGCCATAATCCAAGCAGGATTACTTGTGGATAACTTGACATAGAGGAAAAATAGAACTTTGAACAAGTCCATCGAGATGGACAAGAGTATAACCCTTCCTTGTTTAACATAAACATACTCATGAAGTCCTATCACCAGTTGTTGTTCCAACTCATCCATGCAAAGGAGCATGATGTAGGGACTAACTACAAGGAAGCCTCACAAGAGGAAGATGAGTTCGAGGCTTGCTCTAAATGTGAAAGCCCTCTTTACACCATATTCCAACAATCACTCCCTAGTATGACTCCCTCTCCATTTCACTCTCACTTTGTGGCATAATCCTAACCTATTCAGCCATCCTTGTTGGTAGCAACCGCATCTACCCAACCCTCTACTCACACAAGGGCCACCTCCTAGCCCCAAATGATTTAATCATCATATGTCCCACCTATCTCGTTGGCACTTTCAGCATTAATACAACCCATGGGTGTGTGGCCTACCTTAGTCACCACACTCATAGCATAGCCCATGCATCAACTACATTGTGTGGCTCTACGACTAACAATTCGACCCTACACCGTGCAACCATCACAAGCCCATCCAACACAATTGGCTGGCACATCTCCAAGCTTGGATCAAGTTATTTAGTTGATCCAAAGTTTAATGGAGGAGGTCAATCAGCTTAAGGCCACCTCCTTTGATACCATCAAGGTGGTGGATTTCTACATGGATGACCCTATAAGTCCTATGGTCCCACCCCTAACTCTCCTAGCTAGGGTCTTACTACCTCAACTCACTAAGTACAATGATGAAGGCGATTCCAATGCATACTTGGTTATGTTTAGGTCCAAGTGCCTACTACTACAAGCATGACCACACACCATCATGTGTGTGTTTGCTATGTCACTCATTGGCAAAGCCCTAGACTGGTATCATGCACTACCTAGGGCTTCTACCTCCTCTTTAGAGGATCTCCTAAACTAGTTTGTGATTTTCTTGAGGTACAACTTGAAGCTTGAAGCAACCCTAGACCAACTCATGTAGGTTAAGCAAGGGTCCCTAGAGCTCATGCCCAAGTTTATCCAACATTGGAGCACGTCGTTGCAAGATATCCAAGAGCCTATTGCAAAGATGCACCTCCTAGCCATCTTCAAGAATGTAGTTAATGACTTTATCAAGTCACAAATGTACTACTTGGTCCCAAATTATCTAAGCCAATCCTTTGCCCAAATGAAGGGCATTGAGGAGGTAGTACAAGCTAGTAATGACTTGGCCTATGTGGCCTATAGAAACCAGCACAAGAAAGCCAAATGCATTGGTGGAAATGATAGCCACACACACAAAAGTAAGCAACCACAGGCTGATGGCTAAGCAGCCCAAAGCCTCAACACACAAAGCCACCAACATTGATGCCCAAGCAACCCACCTACCTACATTGGCAAGGGCTAGAGTGCAAGTTTCTCTAAGGCCCAACTTTGAGTGCAAGGATCACTTAAAGGTATACCTCATTATCACCCAAATCCTCTAAATTGCTAGATCAACTACAATACAAGCGAGCATTGAAGAATGCCTACCAATGACATGACATGTACTACAAGCTACTGAGGAATCCTACCTTAGTAGTACCAAGCAAGCCCCTGGTCCTACAACACTTCAAGCTAGACCAGTTCTGTCACTATCACCAGATGTTTGGTCATAGTATAGACAATTGTTGAGCTTTGCAAGATGATTTGCAAAGGATGATAGATAGGGGCCAATTGGTACTTGACACAACAAACTAGTTCAATGTGGATGATGCTACATATATCATCAACACCATTAGCATGGGTGGCAAGTTAGCACTAGTGAAGTAGCCTTTTGTGGTCCGTGTACCTCCTAGCAATACAAAGGTTCCCTCAGCCTCCACAAGTAAGAGACCCCCCTTTGTCATTAAAGTACCACCTTGAGCATCCAAAACACCATTCTTGGTTAGGGTCTTATAACATCTGTTCACTACAATGTTAAATTTGCATCCAAACAAATTTTTTGCTATGACATTAAACTAGCATGCCACATCAACAACTGCTAAACAACCATTTGTCATCAAGGTGCCACAACACGCTAGCTCCTCACCTCCCTGAAGCCCTACACTGGGCAACGTATCGGTTCCTTCTCCTTCAATGGCCAACCCTACTAGCAACAAAGGTAGATCCACCAAATGGCAACACAAGAGGCCAAACAAGCATAGCACAAGCCAAATGACTAGGAAACAATGAGACCGAAGAGTGCTTGGTCTATCAAAGTCGATCATGATCCCTACACTTCCCATGGTCGAAGAAAAGGCTACAACTAGCAAGCTACAACCATGCACTAAGGCTCCCAAGTAGGCCAAGTAAACCAAGCCAAAGTCCCCTTCACAAGATATTTTTCTCTCCAACCACATGGAGGAAGTCAAGGCCAACATAATGGCTAATGACAAGGACTCCGTAGACGCACTAGCCTAGGTGAAATAAATGCTAAAGAAGAAAAATACAATGCTAAGCTTATACAACCTAGTACTAACCTCATCTAGCCACCACCAAGAATTGGCCCAAGTATTAGCCTTCATTCTTATTACAAAGGACATCTCGATAGATGAGGACACCATCCATGTAGCGATGTTGCCCCTTGTGCAATAGGAATCAAGTTCAACATCCGTAGCCATTCGTAACAAGGCTATAAAGTTCAACCTTAATCGAGGGAAGTCATAATAGCTCCACTATCTATTAGCATATGCATTGGGTACTACACCATTTGTAGGGTACATGTCAATGATGGTGCAACAAAAAATGTAGTTCTGTACACCATCATCAACAAACTAGGCCTCATGGAGCAAATCTAGCCAACAAAAATCACATGTCTAAAATCATTCAATGGATCACGCATCACTATTAAGGGCACAATCAACATAGAATTCATGGTAGGGGAGCAATTCCCCATCTTCGTAGAATTCACTATGATGGAGGAGATGCTAAGCTTCAACTTAAGCCTAGGTAGGCCTTAGCTAGCTCAGCTATGAGCTATCTCCTCTCCCATCCATCAAGAAATGTACCTTCTATACGAAGGTGGTCAAGTTATCATCCATGGTGATAATACTTCCCCTTCGACTATCCATAACATAAACATGGAGCAAGTATTAGAGGTGGAATTCATTGGTGATGCACCTATGGTAGATAATGCCATGCCTAAGGTTGACACACCCAAATGAGTGGTGAATGTCAACAACCTCCTAGAGGATCCTAGGTCTTGTGTGCTCCCTAATCCATGCCTTATTAGGAAACAACTACATGACCAAGGTACCCCCTTAGCTTGAAATGTGATAGGCACCTACCTACCCCTTACTACCACATGTCATGCATTTTTGACTTTAGGTTGCATTGCATTAGTTTACAAATTTACATTTAGCTTGCTTGCTTAGCTTACACATTGTTTCACTTTGTTTATGCTTTTACTCACTTTGTTTATGCATTCATCCGCTTAGCTTACACATAAAAACATTAAAACCCATAAAAATCATAAACATTAAAATCACAAAAATAATGCTATGATCCACCATGGCCTTAAACTAGCACCATGCAGCCCACTATGGCCTAAATTGGCAACCCTTTTACTTCCATTGCAATGGCTTGGAATGGCCCAAAACTATTAATCCCCTTACCATGTCCTAAAATGGATTTAAACTAGTAGACAACCCACAACCCACCATGGCCTTAAACTAGCATCTCCAGGCCACCATGGTCCTAAAACTAGCAATGCATGGCCTAGCATGGCCTTAAATTTGCAATGCATGGTTCAAAATGGACCAAAATTAGCAACACATGTGGCCTAAAATGACCTTAAATTGCTACTATGGCCTGGAATGGCACAAAACTATTACTTTATGCATTTCTTCCCTTTCATTTATGCATTAACTTCATTACAATAGGCATCACTTGATGTTGTTTTTCTAGTTGATTTTTGTAGGATCTTGTAGGCACACAACATGGCTAAGCATGTAGCACTGTACCTCACCGAAGTAAGGTAAGCACTCATCTACCATGATGCTGAAATTGGCATAGCTCATTCATGAGGACACTAAAAATGGCACAACTTGTCTTTGGGTAATGATGTTAAATTGGCACAATATCACGTTTGCTATGACATTAAACAGGCACACAACAATCTACTAGGATTATAAACTAGCATGCCATAGTCTTCCAGGATCTTAAAGTGGGTTCACAATCTACTAGGACCTTAAATTGGCATTTTGTTGATCTTCTAGAGCACTTGCCACTAGCATGAGATTTGGAGCACTCATAGCATCATTTCCCTTGGCACCTTCATTGGCTTCTTGAGTACTTGCAATTGGTTTAGCCTTTAATGCAATTGTAGCATCTTAGCATCTAGCATTTTGATTTGCATTTCATGTTGTGTGGTATTCTTATCTTCTTGGAGTTGTGTTTGTAGGATGAAGCCCCATGGCTGTCATCCAAAGGCACATCTCATTGTAATGGTAAGTTGCCACATCTCTTTGATGTGCATGATTGGACTAGCTAAGCCTCTCAAGGGTGCACATTCCTCTCATCCTACTATAGCCTATGCACATCCATTCCTGCATTCCAATACTCTCTTACGTTCCCTGCATTCCCTTGCATGTAAACCCCTCTGATGCATATGAATTGTGAACATACATGGCACATTCTCTTCATGCCAATCACAGAACCCATGGTGGACATAACGTAACTTGTTCCATGAGGAGCCTTTGTTGGTTGGTCAAAGCTCAAGCAAATGTAACACAACTCATCTTGGGGAGGAAACACTTGTCCTATAGATGCAACATAGTTGCATCAAAACAAAGGCCATTAGATTGCACATAGTCCACTCGATGGCCAACACCTTGTAGCTAACATTTAGCAATGTGTAGAACCAAATGTAGGTTTGCCATGCAAAAAATAATAAAAAATAAAAAGCAAGAAAAAAAGAAAAAAGAAAAAAAATAGAATAGGGAAAAGCACATCCCCAAGCAAATCTAAGCATGTTGCAATTTCACAATTGGCCTAGCCTTGAATCTCCACACTGACTCTCTCATGAGGACTCTAACGAGAGGTCAACATTTTAGGGGCAAGCCACCTTAGTGCCATGGTCATTATTAGCTGTGCTAACTCAGCATCTGCATCATGATACATTGTTTGCATTTCATCTCTCCTATTTACATCTCATATCGCTAACGCATTGCCTACATCCTTTGCCCTAGCATATCTCTACCCACAGCACTCTTGAGCATGGTGGAACAACACCTGATTAGGTACTAATGAGTGATGTTAGTGCCACATATGTTGTGGTGTTTTTTTATTCTTTATTGGTGTCTCTCTGGCCACTCCTCTAGACATCAACACAGAGGGGCCAATGAAATACCATAAAATTTTGGGTTACCACTTCTCGATTGCAAATATGCCTAACTATTAGAATGATGGAATTTTCTCAAATTTTCCAAAGTGTTGAGACTATGCTCTTCATTGTTGGGACTACACTTCACAACGTAGTCAATGTAGTCAACACATAATAGCTAGTTTTACAAGATTTTTCTGAGTGTTAGAACAATGACACTTGCTACAGATTTTTCTAAGTGCTAAGACTACACTCTCCACTACTGGGACTATGCTCCAAAGCATAGTCAAGTGGAGTCAACCTCCCCTAGAGCATAGTCAGCACTTAGCCACATTTTTTGCTAGATTTTTCCCAAGTCTAGGACTACGCTCTTACCCAGTCTAGAGCGTAGTCAAGTGTATACATGTACAATAGCTTCTAAAGGCCTTCACAATGTAGCACTGGCATTCACATTAGCTCCAACACACCTCCAGTAGTAGCATTTATCTTTTTTGCATTGCCCTTTTCATTCAAAATTATAACTATGCTCTACCCCACTTCCCATAGTGTACAACGTAGTCTCAGAGCATAGTCTCCAAAATTTGCATATTTGGCATTTTCTTGGGTACATGGTGGTCTTCTATGTGTAGTTTTTTTTTGAGAGAATGTTCGGGAATGTATTACTGAAAGAATGGTACACGACTATACAAGTACAAGCGGGGGTGGCCCACC
>MNCI01003795.1:328886-342314 GCA_015680685.1 Gnetum montanum
GGGAGAGTGAGGGGAGGGGGGTGCAGTTGGAAAGTGTAGTCATAGTATTTTGGCCTTCCAGAGTCCACTTGAGCACAACACCGCATGACACCATTTGCTATAATGAGAGCATATTCGAGGTCAATGTAGTCTCAACTACCACACTACTAGATGGTGTTTGATCCACATTTTATGGTAATCCTAGTCCTATAAATACCCTTGGACCCCAAACGTTTGAGGGGTTGGCATTTTGGCATTTTGGGTTGGCATTTCACATTCTAGTTGGCACTACTCAAATGCAATTGGCATTTTGGCATTCTTGGCATTTGGATGAATGAGATCCAAAGGCACCATAGAGAGGTAGAGTTGCACACCATAGCCCACTATAGCCTCCTTGTAGCCCTGTAGGACATCATAGCCCATGGTATACACCACAATGGCCAACCTAGTAGGGATGGACATCATGGAAAGTGCCAGAATTCATGGCCCAATACCACTAAGACTATGACTACACTCTCTACTATGCTTGTTGTGCACCGCATACCTTCTAAGCCCCTTTTGAAGCTAACTATGATCTACCCCATTTGGGGTGGTGTTTCATTTCTCTCTCTTGCATTTTTCACATTTTTCTTCACATTTTTGCATTTTTAACATGTTGTCATGTTGTAACTATGCTCGGGTGGTAGTCTCCATGGGTTGGTACCCTCATTTCAGCTGAAACCCTTAACTATGATTGCCCCCATTCCATGACTATGCTCAACAATTAGCACCATGAAACACCACTAGAACACTTAGCACCATTTCACGTCATTTGCATTTGCACTTCGATTAACCTTGCCACACCTAGTTGCACCCAATGCCCTAGTTGCAATCGACAAAGTCCCTGTTCAATTGACAAGATTGTTCAGGGCACTCTGCCTACATTTCTAACAGGCCCTCGCTTGGATGTGGGGTCAAGCTGTACGCACCGTGAACCTCTTAGTATACTGTTCCAACCTTCAATGTTTTTGGTCATTACAATCACAACTTATACTAACTAATCATGCATGTCAATTAATTATTAGGATAAAAATATTTACTCTATTAGGCCTTAAGATTAAGTGCTGAACCTTTACATATAGTCTTAGATCATTAACCCCTAGTGTATCATTACACTATTGGAGTTAGTGTTTTAAGGGGGGTGGGTAGAAAGAAAGGTTGCTAAAGAGTTTAGGTAATGTAACTAGTTGTTACCAACAAGGGTAGTTGAAGAATAAGTTGGTGAACTAGAATGATCAAGAAGATGTATATTAATTTGTCTTGCAATCAAATCATATTGTAGAACAACATGGAGAGTCATAATCTTGTTCCAACAATTTTTATGATAGCCATAAAGAATAATGGTCCTGTAGAGAATCCAAGAATAAGAATGAAAGTGGCAACATATAATGTACTAGCAGGTTCCCTAGCTAGTGAGAGAGAACATCCACTATGTCCATCATGGGCCTTGAACTAACATTAGTATTAATATCCACACCTCCTAGAAAAGTTACAAGAATTGGATGTTGATGTCTTGTGCCTACAGAAAGTCTTAGCATGGTAAGTCCTATACCATTTCCAACTGGACTTGGAAAATATGGGACATAAAGGAATTTATAAGAAAAAATGTTCTTGTGGAGATTCTTCTTTTGATCCATACTAATTATCTTATTGTAAAAATCACAATATGGATTTTTGTATGATATTTTATAAATAAGTCAAGTTTGAATTAGTATAAAGATTTGAATGGAGATTAGAAGATATGATTATTGAAATCTCATAACTTCAAATCATGGAAAAGAAAGAGCAATCAAGGTTTTAAAAAAGCCACATAGCTTTGGCAGTGATACAAAACATCGAGTTATTAGGAAAGATATGTATGCATGGTTAACATATGTTTAATTTCCAAATCAACATGTCTAGATGTTAGATTATGCCAATGAGCATACTTGATTAAGAAAATAGAGGAAAGTTTGAATAATAAGTTATTCCTATGCTATACTGATCTAGTGCCAATTGTCCTTTGTGGAGACTTCAATGCAAAAGTTGAAAGTAGTGTTTATTAATTATTAAAATATGGATGTGTAAAAGAATCCTTGGAAGATGAAACTGATTTGAAGATGATTGTATTAATTCAACATGCAATTCCATTGGTCAGTGCATATCCTACTTACTTCAAATATTCAATAGATAAATTAGATTCTAGAATTTAGGAAGAGATGATTTTAATGGATAGTACTTATCAAGAATCATAGTTTAGTAATTACTATACTATGATTAATGAAGATGGTTCAACAACATTATTCATTAAAACTTTAGATTATATTTGGTACAATGTTCAATTTTTCCAAGTTATGAAGTTATTAGAGTTAATTTCTAAAGAAGAAGTTGAGAAGAAGTAAGATCAAGTCCTTCCATTCCAAAGAAGACCAAGTATCTTAACTTTACTTTTATTTATGATTTTCAGAATTTTCTTCATTTTTTAATTTATATTTTAATTAGATAAGTAAAATATCTAGGGCATGCAATTTGGAAATAAGGATTTACCCTACCTTCACTTGGATAACTAGATTTGAGTTGTAATTTCTATAACCTTGGCTAGAACTGGTGATTGGTGGTTGGTATACCTTTAATTTACCTCTTTTCATTATCTTAAAAAATGAAGTAAGTATTAATAAAGTAATAATTAAATTTCCATATACTCCTCTCACATATGTCTTGTTTGCAGAATAAGCAAGAAACAACTTTAACTCTAAAGAAGAAATCAAATTATTGAAGCATAGGATCATAGAAAAGAGCATTGGAGCTAAAAAAAGATAATGAACATGGACTTGTTTGAGGATGAATGAAACCTAAGGAGGGTATATTGTAATGTCCCTATTTCTAAATGTTGTTGTTGCATAACAAAGATGATGTCTCTTTATTACAAGTATTATTATTATCGTGACAAGACCCAAAAGGGAAGTTGTAATTGAGACTTGAAAGACATGTTGTAGTAATGGACATGTCTCTTGAGGTGACCTTTGGGGGTTTTACTTAAGGTATTTATACCTAGGCAATACAAGTCATATGAAAATGGAGTTGTGGAGTTGGTAAAGGTAAGTAATGAGTGCTACGTGAAGTGGAACAGGAAGAGGATTGGCCATTTCTTTTCACTAGTTAAAGGCCTAACCATGGTGGTAGTGCTGGATTGCCTCTAAGGGATAGTTATCAAAGAAATAAAACCTTAAGAAATATGCTCAGAGCATGATCCAGATACACAATTTTACATCAATAAAGCATTCTTTCCTCTTTCCTTCTACATTTTCCTTGTTATTTTCTTTATGCTTATGTTGAATGTTACATATATTTGATGTTTGCTACATTATCATCTTATGCCTAATGCCTAATATAGTATATATTTGATGTTTGCAATGACATCTAGGAATGGGATGTCACATTTATGATATGTGGTTTTGGATTTATGATTGAGCTATGCATTTTGCAATTGATTCTATTATTATGTTTTGTGATGTATATATTACTATGTCTAAAAAAACTAGAAACACTTGATGATTCTTATATGTAAGAGATATATTGAAATTATAACATACCATAAGTTTTTGAATAGTCATAAGGCCAAGTAATAGAATTTATACTTAATGATTGAAACATATAAATAGAGAATGATACTAATACACTATGTTTCTCTATCTATACTTTTATGGTATGATCAAATCAAAGTAACATATATATAGGTTAGAAAGAATAGTCATGTTTATAGATTGAAAAGAAATGATGAGTAATTAAAAATAATTAATAAATTTAAATAATAAAATTACTTATAAAAAATTTTAACTAATAAATAGTACAATTTACAAACATCATGATAATGATAGATCCCTTGACAATATATGCAAACAGTCACGATGTTACATAATATAAACCTTGTTTGACATGTTGAGCTTAATAAAATACATCAAATATTTAACAGCACTCTTCAAGCTTAACATGGTAACTAATAATCTTTCTTTAAAATATAAAAATAAATCCATGATGATTATATGTTAAGTAATAAGCAAAATATCACTTCATTATCATTCTCCAGTATACTACATGAATTTAAGTTTCATAACCAGAGTCAATAATTATGGATTAATGTTATAAATGAATTCCTTTTTGTATAATGAATTTCATAGTGAGCACTGTATGACTAAGAAAATTACAAATCATATCTTTAATTAGTAAATCTATTACTACAAATATAATATGATGGTGGGCAACTTTCCATTTTCAAACTAATTTTTTATATAATTTTGGTCATTTAAATAACTTTCAAAATGCAAAAAATAATCACTAGAGGTATTATGGGTAATCATATCCTTTAGAATATATTACAGCATAACCAAGTATTCAAGCATATAAAATAAAGTACATGCTAATTATGGTAAAGTGAAATAATTAATATAACTATCTAATCCAATAGGTAATATTGTAAAAAAAAAAAATACAAACAAGGAATTTCAATACCATGAATTATTAGTAAATAAATTAGTTTATATTGACATTAATCATATTTTCAAATATATGTGATGATTATCCACCCAATGATTTTAGAGTAGTTTCTTTCACCATGGATTCTTCAGGAGTTGTAGGAGGTTCAGTAGATGATGATGCAATGTTCTTAGCTAATTCTTTTAATTTTGGTTCAATAGATTTCTTTTGTATCTTAGTTTTTACTTTATTATATGCTATCATAATTGATGATGATAATAGGCTATTAATAGGTGGTAGCTCACAATCATTCTTGTAGGTAGATGTTAATAATTCCTTATAATGAGATATGAAAACATCATTGATCACTTGTTCTTGTTAGCTTCTCAACATGACATCCAATTTCTTCCTTTCTTCGCTATAGACCTTTGGCAACTTATTTGTCTATTTAGTGAGATCATTCATTTGGTTTTGCATTGAATCAAGGTCTTCTTGAAGTTTTCTTTACTTTTTTGTAATATGAATTTGTAGCTAAGTCATGCTATTCCTTATTATAATACTGGAAGTTGTTGTATGATTGATTTTCATTAACTATTTCATTATGGGGGTTAGTGCTAAAGCTCTAAGTAGGTAGTACTACTAGTGGAAATGGGTAGGATGGGAAAAAACAAATAGATTCGAGATAGTATAGTAAGATCAGTTATTTATTTGGGATGGAGCTGTATTATGTAGAAGTATCATTTACAATTATTATAGAAGGGAGATGAGGAGTATGCATACAAGATCTTATATCATGTATACATATGAGATGTACAAAGAGTGATTCATTGGTTTCATGGTTTTGAGGGGATAGGGAAGGAATAATAATGACCCCACCCTTAAGCTTAGTTAAATAGAGCATTTTTCTCATTTAGCAGGGGTAACAGTATAGCTAGAATATGTTTTTTCTATTGCTAATAGTACAGAATGTATTGTCTCATCAAGTAACTTTAACTAAGTGAAAAATGCATGATTTTATCATTGTACTTTTAGTTGAAGCTTACATCATAATTTTTTATTAAAGACTAAATTCCTTATCATGTCTAATAGAATTCCATACAACATAGTTACTAGAATATAAAGAGAAAGTCAAATGATTAAATACATTCTTCATTATCAATTTATCTTTGACCAATTCCATAGTTCTCACCATCAACTACTTCAATTTCCTTTCAAGCTCTATATTTGTACTAGAGCTCATGATGTTTCTTGGTTGCTTTAGCACTACTAATTCTTGAAATTACCTCTTGGGAAATTGAACAAAAGCTATGGTATATGTTTATTTTTCTTGATAGGAAACTATCAACTCTTTATTTAGTGCCTATTTTTATGCCTAAGTAGCATCAAATACTTATTTTATTATTCATTAGAATAGTGAAATGCCATAAAATTTTGAGGCACTCTTGCTTCACCAGGGTCTTGGAACTAAGGCAAGCATTTTCACAAGTGTAGCCTCATGATAGTTTGACAAGAAATGAATGCACTGAGTTTAGACTATGTAGTCTAGCAAGTTTTCTATCTCCAGAGCTGATAGGCCCAATGGACTCTTCGGCTTGCCCACCTGGATAATTCACCTGGTTTTCAGTCTAACCAGAAACTATGCTAGGGGTTGTCGATGATGCTCAAGATGGGAAAAACAGTTCAGCAAGTTTTCTAGTGGAGAAGTCTGCTACGCTATGCTATGCTACGTAGCATAGCAAGCCTTCAAAGAATCAAGCAAGCATCTAAATGCAAGTTTCAGCAAGATGTTCATGCAAGGCAAGCTCAAAATTTGACCAAAACATGGTGCTACGCTATGCTATGCTACATAGCGTAGCATAACATAGAAAAAGTGAAACATGCAAAGATTCCTCTGCCAGGACGCTTCAGCAAAGGGATTGCATCCAACAATGTTGTGGCTTCCAAAACTACTCTATCTTAGTTAGCTCTTGGTCCACAAGCAAAGTTTTCTCACAAAAAATCTCAATTTTGACAGAAATACAAGTTACACTGGCTGCTACACTATGCTACGCTACATAGTGTAGCATAGCATAGCAAAGATGCACATGAATAAAAATGTTCCAAAGGTTAGCCCAACATGCACCAAGATTTTCAAAAAAAGCTAGTGACTCCAAGCAAGTTTTTTATTTAAACTTGTGGCTATACTACACCAATGTGCTATGCTACACAGCATAACACAACGTAGCAAGCCTCTACGCTACTTCATTTCTGCTTGCACTGTGAGCTCGCTGGATTCTAGCATCCCCAGTCTTGACAGCATGGTTGCAGCGTAGCAAGCTCACGATCGATTTTGCACACCTATGTAGTATGGGCACATCAGCATCTTGTGGGGTCTAGGAGATGTGGCACTTGAACCATGTTACTCGCCTGCTCTTGGCCCTATAAATACCTTGGTGGACAGCACTCAAAGGGTTAACAAAAAATTGGCATTGTAGGCATTGTTGGAAATTTTGTGGGCGATTTAATTCACAATCTAGTTGGAAATTTTGAGGGCTAGTTGGAATTTTTGCATTGTTGGCTTTTAAGTTTTCATTCAAGAGCATTGTTGGCATATTTTGAGTAGCTTGGTTATGCTTGAACTCTCTGTGCACCTTTGGTGTTGTATCACTTTTCATACATCATTCACATAAATAAAGAATCAAACCCAATACTTTGCAGCGGTGCATTTCCTTACCCAAGTTTATTTTTTTATCTTTTTATTATTATCACTGTTTGGCATTATTTTGGTTTCTGCACTTATTGATTATCAATCTTGCCTTGGGCATTTTCGCATTTAAAATAATGTTCACGTAAGGTTAATTTACACTGATTAAGTCCCTATCTGATCGACTAGACCATTCAGGGTGCCCCATTTCCATTTTATCCAGCATAGCCCTCACATGGATCCAGGGTTAAATTGTTCACCTGGCAACCTCTCGGTGTTTCCAACCACTGATGTTTTTAGTCGCTACAATTTTTGGTGCTAGAAGGAGGGCCTTTTGGTGTCCCTTTTTTGTGTCTCATGGGTAGTCCTGCATGCTCTCTGTACCCTGTCACTTATTAGCATAAACATTACACCTTTGCGGTTGTTTGCACAACGTGTGGTACAAGCTGGTCTCATCGATGGTTCCTTTGGAACCCTGTAGGATAGAAAGCCTTCGATCGCCACTTGATCTCTCTGTTATTTCTTGTTCAAAAATAATTTTCATCTTCATGAAAATGATTTCCTCAACCACTGCTGTTGCTACCTCAAACATTAAGGTTCCTCTTTCAGTTTAGGGCACCATCAGTGCTGAGCGACTGCCTAGCCTAGTGCTAGGGCCACGCCGATCTCTCAGGATCCAAAATTGATCACCTAACAGCTTGGCACAACACACTGAACATTACAATTTTCTCTATGCTAAGGTCCAAGTGGATATGCCCTTAGATGCCTAAGAACTCAAAGATAAACGTAACGTTGAGTTCCTTTACCACAATGGGAGGGAATTTGTCCCTACTTTCAATGTGGTCATCCCCCTGATGCAAACGTATCAGTGGATCTTTGACCAACTGCTATGACTCAGTAGGCCTAGGGAGCGGGATACACTATCCCATCATGATGAGGCATTGTAGGATGGACAGGAGGACCTAGATTCCCAGTCTGAGGGTGGGGGTCAAATTAACCCTATGACTGTCCCTCCCTCCATGTCCTTCTGGTCGAACCCGCTCTTTACAAATGCTCCCTTCATGATTACATCTACCTCATCGCAACCCGTAGTGTCATCGAGAACATGTAGCCATGCCATGCCCTTGGCATATCAACACACCTATTCCTCCATTTTTTCTAGGAATTGCCCCACCACAAGCTATTCACCAATCCATTCCTACATTGTACCATGCACTGATCATGGCTACCCTACCTTATGTCCATATAGTACCTACGTCACAGTTGCATATAGTCTCCACATTCGTTCTGGTGTCTACATCTGTTCTACCATTAGCAACAGGTCCACCCCCAACCATGTGATGGACCCCATTCACTTCCCCCCTATTTCGCAACCTTTGTAAATGTCCCACTATGCTCACCACCAAACATACCAGATCCCACAAGTGGTACAGCCAAGCGTAGGACCTTCGTTTGCCCCGTCGAACACACAAATCACCAACCCCATAGCACAACTAGTGGTTGCTGCTCCAATAGCACCACCCACTAGGTGGTGGATACCACAAGCAACACCCTTCATAGGGGCCACCCCAACAGTGCCGCCTATGAGCCAGGAAATTTTTCCTACTGCGCCACCAATGGGAGACACCATTGTAGCTCCCTAACTATCTATATCATCCTCGGGTCTAGATCAAGCATTCTAACTTATCCAGACCCTTACTAAAGAAATTAAGTGCCTCAAAACTACTAGTTCTGACATGGTAAAAGTCATGGATTTCTACCATGATGATCCCATCAGCTCGGTAGTCCCCATGCTAACATTACCCCCCAGGATGCCACTCCCCCACTTCACAAAATACAATGGGGAGGGTGATCCTAATGCGCATCTTGTTATATTTAAATCTAAGTTCCTTCTTTTGCAACAATGGATGCACACAATCATCCACATCTTTGCTATGTTTTTGATGAGGAAAGCCCTAGACTAGTACCGTGTGCTTCCACACTCCTCTATCTCAACCCTAGAGGAGCTACTGACCCAATTCATAACTCATTTCAAATATAACTTGAGAGTAGAAGTTACACTGGATCAGTTAATGAACGTGAAGAAAGATCCCCTGGAACTAGTCCAAAAATTCATACAGTGGTGGAGCGCTACCCTTAATGAGATCCATGAGCCTATCGCAGAGGCTCATCTGCTAGCCATCTTTAAGGGTGCAGTGAATAACTTCATCAAGTCCAAATTGTACTATCTCACTCCATGAACTCTTAGTCAGGATTTTGCCCAGACCAAGATCATACAAGACACAGTCGAGGTAAGTAAAGACTCGACCTATGTTGCATACAAGAACATGTTTATAAAGAAGGAAAAATATAAGGGCAAGGCTGAAATAGCCGCAGTGGTCGCTGTGGCAAACGATGCCAAAACCAATAACAAAAACAATAAGAAGGTGGCCATTGTGGCGACTAACCCCGCACCCACACCCAGCAATGCTACTCAAGCCTCCATCTCGACACTTGAAGCATCCACCCTGCCTAAGCCTAATTTCGAGCATAAAGATCATTCTAAATACACCTCGTTGCCTGTTAAGCCTTCAGAACTTCTGAAGTAATTACTAGGGGTAGGGTATATCCAAACAAATTGGATGTTAGAGGAGGTAATCAAAAGGCATCAACGGTACTATGAGCTCCTTAGGAACCCCTCCTTGTCCTTGCCCAATGAGCCCTCAGTTCCTAAGAACTTCAGGCTAGAGCGGTTCTGTGACTACCATCAAATTTGTGGTTAGGATATAGATTACTGTTTGGCATTAAAAGATAACATTCAAAGAATGATTAATCAAGGGAAGTTGGTTCTAGAAGAAAGAAACCTTGTGTGCTCTGAGAATCAATCTATGCATGTCTACACAGATCCGCTTAACATGAATAATGCTAGTTACATTATCAACACCATCGATGTTGACAGTAATCCCAAACCACCCTAGCAACCGTTTGTGGTTCGTGTGCCTCAGCGTAGTGCACCTACACCACTAGTGGCTAAAAAATCCCTACAGTAACCCTTTGTCCTAAGGATCCCTCCTCGGACATTCACTACTGCACCCTCTGTAAATAAAACTACACCACTGCATGCATTAACACCAAGAGTGCTGTTCATCAACAGGGGGCCAAATCATTCAACCACTCCCATTCCACATAAGACAGTACCATACCCTTCTTGTCCAAGGAAATGAGAAGAGTATTCAATAGGTGAGGAAACAATGGATGGTACCACCCCAAGTCCTTCCAAGCCTACTCCCTCATCCTTTGCATCTACATCCTTGTCACTAAAAGCTAATGTTGCTACGCGCTCATGGTCATCGCCACCTCGTCCAAAAGGATTTGATCCCAAACCTGAAGCTATTCCTCCTCAGGAAATTCATTTCTTGGGATGAATGGAAGAGGAGAAGGATAACAAGCAACAGGAAGGTGGACGAGACCTATTGAGTGCTCTTACTCAGGTTAAGTAGGCTCTAAAACAAAAGAACAAAATGTTGAGCCTGTACAACCTGATAATGACTTCTACCACACACCGTGAGGCTCTGGTTCGGATGTTAATGACAATACCAGTTGACAAGAACATGCCCATAGAAGAGAAAGCAATTCACTAGGTTATGCTTCCTTCTAGACCTGTAGAACCGTAGCCATCCCATTTTACATTCTGCGACAATTTCATTAGGAAAGACCCTGAAAAGGGTCAGGTGACTACAGTGCCTCTATTCATAATAATTTGGATCTACCAACATAAGATTTGAAGGGTACACGTTGATGGAGGGGATGCTACAAATGCCATCCTATTCCCCATTGTGGATAAATTGGGTTTGGTAGACCAAATCAAACCCACGACAACATCATGTTTGAAGTCATTCAATGATGCATGGGTCATGGTGAAAGGAACTATACACATTGACTTTGTAGCAAGGGATCAGTTCCCCATAAATGCAACATTTATTGTGGTGGAAGAGATGCTCAGGTTTAACCTGATCTTGGGGATATCATGGTTAGCCCAACTTAGGGCCGTCTCTTCACCCATACACCATGAAATCCATCTACCCTACGCAGGTAGGGAGGTGATGATCCATGGTGATGAGGTAGCAGCATAAGAAATAAATAACATAGATATGGAACAAGGTTCAATGGTCATAACCTCTAAGAATGAGGTGCCTACCTTCATCGACACTAACTGTTTAGTGAAAAAGCGAGCCCAACATGCTGGCTGAGAAAAACAAATGCATGGGCTGCGTTGCCTTTCCAAGTGGAAGACAATGATGTAGATGAATGCCATGGTAAAGCTTCTCAGCCTTACGTCTCACTGAATCCATGATGGATCAGAAAGCAGTTGCGTATAGCATAGCAACTCCACAACTTCCTACCCAGTTAACATCCATTGTACATTCATCTCTTGCTCGCTTTGCATCCATCCATCTACGCTAGGTGCCTAACTAATTCCTTTTAAATTGTTCACATTTGTTTACATCACCTCACAGCTGAAAATGGCCTAAAACTAGCAACAACCTGGAATGGCCTAAAACTAGCGATGGCCCGAAATAGCCTAAAACTAGCAATGGCCTGAAATGGCCTAAAACTAAGACGACAAAAAAGATAAAAAATATCGCATAAACAATACATAGGCCAGAATAAAATGATTCTTGTCATAATTCATTTTTCATTCAAAGTATCA
The DNA here is from genome assembly GCA_015680685.1 of Gnetum montanum. Lineage (NCBI taxonomy): Eukaryota > Viridiplantae > Streptophyta > Gnetopsida > Gnetales > Gnetaceae > Gnetum > Gnetum montanum. The sequence goes on from MNCI01003795.1 coordinate 340,730, forward strand.
ATTAAACAATGTTTGCAATAGCTTTTTTGAAAATACAGATAGGGTCCCTTGCTCTCATGCATCATCTTCTCCTACATTACCTTCCTCTGCATCATTGTTCCTGCCCTCATAAGGCCGTACTTCATCCAGAATTGACATTATAAGAAAGAATGAAGTAGTTAGCTAGAGTTGTAGTAAAAGCTAGAATGAAATAACTAGTTGCATTACAAGAAAGTGACTAACCCGAGATGGCCCTACGTCTATCTCAGGGGGAATGTGATCCAAACCAATCCCAAGGCATTGCTAGACCTCCTCCTCTATAATATCCACCCAGTACCTATCTCCCAAGTTAACGTCTATTGCAACTTTCTCCTTCTCAACAACCATCTATCTCGGCAGTCCTAGAGAAAAGGAGGCAGTGACGGTCTCACCTATGGGAAGACTCACTTCCCGCTTAGGGGACTCACTGACTGTCACTTGTTCCATGAACTTATTGTAAGCCTCAAAAGCACCAATGACATCTAGGAATGCTTCATGAGTATACAACTTCACTGAAGCATCCCAGGATTGTTTACGGTAGGCGACACGTTTCAGTTTATACATAAGCTTGTGGATTTTTTGGGACTGCCCCCACTCGTAAACTCTTGCATTGTAATCTTTCCAGTCTTCATTCTTCTGGGCCAACAAGTCCATCTACATTCGCTACTTGATTATTTCCCATGTGGCCTTGTTGTTGCATTGCACGGTCATCCAATATCTCACATAATTGATTACGGCCGTGCGCCAATTGCCATCATTGGTATCTTGGGCCAAAAGGAATTCATTACTGGAGCAGAGTTCTCCCACCTCAGCGGTCAAACTTTCCTTCTCTTTCTCGACCCTTTGGACCCATTTTCACATGTCTTTGTTCATACACCTACACTCCCACAAGGAGCACACTGAGTATAATGCACATTTGCTAACCTTGTTGTATATGTGACGGGGTACCGCACTTACTTCTGGTGGGAATGCAGGCATGATATCAACCTTAACTGCTTGCTTTGGGTCACACTTGAGGTGGGAGGCTATCAATCACACATAAAATGCATTAGTCCCAGTGGTGTAGCAAAGTTTGGCAGGTTAGAGTAGCAAATTTTAGCAGGTTAGCATAGCAAAGTTTGGCAGGTTAGCGTAGCAAATTTTGGTAGGTTAGCATAGCAAAATTTTAGCAGGTTAGCATAGAAAATTTTAGCATGTTACTATAGCAAATTTTGGTAGGTTAACGTAGAAAATTTTAGCAAGTTGGCATATCAAATTATAGTAAGTTAATGTAGCAAATTTTGGCAAGTTATCGTAGAAAAAGTTTAGCAGTCCAAAAAGCTTAGCGTAGCTACTTCACTTACCTACTTCTAGATCGATTTGCTTGAGATGGTCGATCATATCATTGACCACCCCCTGCATGAACATAAGTTTATTAGGGGTCTTGGCCCATGGTCATAGGTGGATTGAAGAAGGGCCTACAGTGATAACCGCGGTGTCTACTACGTAACAAAAATGTGTCAGGTATAATCGAGAGGGCTATAATAAAGCTGACGAGCAACACAAATGATAGTGTAAAGGCTCCTAC
>MNCI01003795.1:342331-365360 GCA_015680685.1 Gnetum montanum
CAGCAGAGGTCCCTTCCCAGCTAACAAGGACCTCTTCTTTATTCATTGGGGCCCTTCTCTTTGTGGCGCCAGCATCCTCCTCACCCATAGGAGCCTCCTCCTCATCAATAAGGGAGTCCTCCTCGTTGACAGAAACATCCTCCTCTTTAGCAAGAGCATTTTCCTCATTGACAGGAACCCCTTCCTTTGCGGCGAGAGCTCCTTCTCTCTTGACCAAGGCCCCCACACCTTTATTAGCTACCCCCATTTTGGGGCCCATCACCTCTTCTCCTTCTTCCTCTTTCTCTTCTTCCTCTAATAAAAAATCATGTTCACATTAGACAAAAGAAGATTAACTTAAGAAAAATGCTATGTTGAGTTACGCTACCCAGCATGGAATAGCCTAGCAAGAATTAACTAAAAAAGCAAAGAAAAAAATAAAAAGAGAAAAACATTTACCAATGGGAGGTTGTATCCTACGTAACTTAAACTGCAGTTACTGCCCCCCTTCTTCTTCCGTATGGGGAGGCTCCTCAACTAGACGAGACCTTTTTCACCATGAATTAGTGGCCATCGTATTTATGATGAGATGTTTCCCCTATGATATGCTACCTGTAGTAGTAGGGGGAACCTCTCCTATGCTGTCCTAGCCATGGAAGTTGTGGGCCACTCGATCCCTAGTCGTTATTGAAAACGTCTCCCCAATCACCTCTGAGGAATCCTGGGCTTGGGTGGTGCAGAAAACTTGGCAAATCTATGGTTTAGAAATATGGTTATGATCTTGCATCACCCAAACCCTATTCTCATGGACTACCAAGAATTCCACGAATCGCTGCAAGAAAGCTATGAAGAAGGCATGATGCACATTGAAACGAGATTCAGACTTCTTATGAAGCTTGACCATTTCAGCTTACAGACCTTTGTAGAGATGCTTGGTCTAGTTGTAATGAGCCCCCTCTTCCATGGCCTCCCTCATTACACAAGCTTGCTCAATCCTAATGATTTTTCCTTGGGAGAGTAGCTTGGGGAAAGCATGAGCACGGAAGATGGGGTCAACCGTTTTGGCCACTTTCAGCGTAGCCACTTCGATATGGATCCCCTTTCATCCTTTCTTTTTCCCTAGACACTCCTCAATGTCCCTATGATGGTTCACCTTATTTTTGGTCTTTTCTCCCATGGGGAGACCATAAGCAGGGATGTTGAAGAGATCTGTGAATAGTTGATCATTGATCTCAAGGACCACTAGCACACCGTGTACGCATGTGCAGAAGCGGTCTACTTTTTTAGAAAAGGAGTCAGCTAGGGCAAGCATCTTAGTAGTAGGAACCCTTGGGTTCATGGCCAAGAACAATTCCATGAGCCCAACATCCCAAAGGTGTTTGGTGAGCGATTCCGGGGCCCTGTTGCAGAGCTAGCATTGGGTCTCATCCACCTCCCCGTACTTGAAGTAAATGTTAGCCTCGTTATGCTCAGAGGTGATCACTGTCACCTCCTGGGATTTCTTCGCCACTACAATATTTTATAAAAGGGAAAAAGAAAAAAAACTTAGACAAAATAGAAAGACAGCAAAAAAATAGGAATAACACTCGAACATGCAAACAATCCATGGTCTAGCTTACCAGGTTTGAATGATGACGGGAATAGTTGGAGATCCATCAACACATCTTCAACGATGATCAGCCTAAAGGGTGTCCAATCCCCATCCAACCAACCTAACTCCTTGCATCTATCATAGAATTGGGAGTACTAGGTTGGGTAGGTTTTGTACTCACCCCCGCATTGGCCTATCACACCTGCACGCATATTCTTAGTGGAGGAAAACTACCGCAGCGTCATCTATGCCAAGGCCAAGGCATTAGTATCACTGTGAAGTCCATTCTTGTTGATGAAAAACCTGGTAACAAAAATACACTATTAACATTCTAGCCTAGCGTAGCATGCATTGCATAATGTAGTGAAATATGTTTATAGAACTCACCCACCAATGCATAATGTAGTGGAATATGTTTATAGAACTCATCCACCGGCACAATAAATGGTTCCTGGTGGGTTTTGAAAGAAAGTTTCCATGTGGCAAGCAATGAACAACGTGTTGTACATATGGTAGCAATTATATTCGGGCATTTCCCAGATCCAAGCCAGAAGCCTCAAGTTTTTTGGGCACTGACTGGATCCTTCTGCCTGCTTGCTCCTGATTGCTTCATCAGTCAGAAATTTTAGAATACCCCAGTTTTCCCTAGGCAATACGGTTTCTATAATTATGGCTACTACCTTCTTCGATAATTGTGACCAAATGATCACACTAAAGTGTTGGAGGAGAAATTGTAGGAAGTCTTGTGCACCTTTCTAGAACTAGACTGCCTACTGCCCCACATGCATGTGGGGTGGAGGAACGTTGGCCACTGGTTTTCTTAGGCAGCACATAACCCCTAAAATTTCTAGGACGATCAAAATTGACCTTAGCATTACCTTGCACAACAAAATGGCAAATGTTAACAACATGTTGAAGTGACATTTGTGTGTAGCGTAGCAGGACTAGCCATTAGCAGACAACATAATGTGACTTTTTTCATGCATGTAGCGTAGTAGAACCACAAAGGTAATAGCATAGTAGAGTAATAAAAAATTAAATGCTAATTTTTAAACACGAAAGAATTCAATACGTTGTAGTTGTTTCAACAAATCTTTTACTTGACAAAACAATTTGCACTACGCGGTGATATACAAGTTTTACGTTGTCAAATCATGCGCATGGACAAACCCTCTTGAGGGTCACACGCTACGCTATTCACATGCTAGGTTGCCAGAATCACCTAGATGTCTACAGCAAGGTAGCCACAGCAATGGCAATCTAGACAACACTGCATGCAACCTTAGTGTAGCGTTCATACACCGTCACGGCCAAATTGGCAATAACAACGGTGTAAGGGCAAAAATGGCAACAAAAATGATAACAAAGAATGTAGATTTTGAAATGAAAACTGAAAATACTAAAAAAGGAAAGCAGAGACAATAATAGCGACATAGAGAGCAAAGGTAGTGTAGCAACTTACCAGGCTGACAGAGTCTCCTCCCATATCGCGATGCACACCTATGATAGATGCACCAGGGTGTTTTTTACCTCATCCACTTTGGTGAGCGCTAGGTGTTTATGTTCTCTTTTGGATGCCATCATCTTGGTTGCAAATTCTTTTTTAGTCGCTACGCTGAATCACTTTGCTCTTTGTCAATACAACCACTCTACGCTCTAGGCATGAGTTCTGCACTTACGGTGAAAATGACAAGTTTACTGGGAGCAAACCCCTATTTATAGCCAATTTGGTGAAAAGGAACTTGCCATTTTTTCACCTCGATTAATGTGGGATGTTCCGTACAGCGTAGCACTCCCCCATAGTGTAGTAGCACTGTTTGCATCGTGGCAAGTGGGCCTGACCGAAAGCCTCAACCCACCTTAAACTAGCCATTTTCCTTTGTAAGAATAACATGTTAGCAGTCCACAAAGACCTTAAACTAGCAATTTTGATTCACAGTTTCGACCAAGTTAGTGATCTGCGAAGACCTTAAACTAGTAGTCTTGACTCGTAGTTTCGGCCAAGGTTAGCGGTCTGCAAAGACCTTAAATTAATACTCCTTACCTTTACAAACATAACCTATTAGCAGTCTGCAAAGACCTTAAACTAATACTTTTGATTTTATACACACAACCTGTTAACAATCCACAATGACCTTAAACTAAAAAATTACAAACTTTGTATTATAGTTTAGAATTATTTCAACTCTTTCATGTTTCATTATAGCTTTGCAAATGTTTTCTATATGCCATTGTTACAGACAGGTATCACTTGACTTTGCATTTATTTCATTATGGAAGGTTGAGCAAGAATGATAATGCATTATGATTTGTCTTCACCTCTAGCCTTCACAGGTCCACATGGCGAGCTTACCAAACAGTTGAACCTAGAGTCAATACATTGGGAGTCATTCATCGATAGCATTGTCGTGTCCTTAGAAACATCCCTAGATTGGTTTGAAAAACTAGTCCAAGCCTTAGATTTAGAGGCTGGGGATGTAACTGAGGACCCTTTCATTGAAATGCCTGTGACTACATCTAGGGGGAAATAAAAATGTTAAAACTTAGCTCCCTTCTAGATTCGCAAATGTAGAAAGATGTAGCTAAGATACTGCAAGACAACATCAAAGTATTTGCATGGTCTTATAATGACATGTCAGGTTTAGATCCGAGGCTTATACAACACAACATTGTCTTAGACCCGTGAATGAAGGCAATTAAGCAAAAGGCTTGCAAGGTTAAACCAGAGATCACACTGGCCGTACATGATGAAATTACTAAGTTGTATTAGGTTGGTTTCATCTGGGTAGTTGATTACTCAGAATGGATGTCGAACATCATTGTTGTTTCTAAGAAAATGGGAGGAATACAAATCTTTATAGACTTCTGGGATCTGAACAAAGCAACATCAAGGATGACTTCCCATTGCTGAGTATTGATCAACTCATTAACACTATGACTGGTCACACTCTATTATCCTTCATGGATGATTTCTTCGACTACAACCAAATTCATATCAACCCAGAGCATCAGTTAACAACAACTTTCATGACCCCATGGGGTACGTTTTGTTACACCATGATGCCTTTTGGGCTCAAAAATTCTAGAGCAACCTACCGAAGAGCCATGACATACATCTTTAGCGACTACATCCTAGAAACACTTAATCATTACATGGATGACATAGCAATCAAATCTAAAGAGGTTGCTGATCATCCCAATGATCTAGGTGTAGTCCTCAAGCATTGCCAGATGCATGACTTACGCCTCAACCCAAAAAGTGTGTCTTCGGGGTAAGAACTGGATGCATGCTAGGGTTTGTCGTATTGGAGACTGGAATACGAGTGGACCCTGATAAAGTTAAGGCCATTGTTAATCTAGCACCTCCTACAAACCTTAAAGAATTGTGTGGGTTATAAGGTAGAGTGCAGTTCATTAGAAGGTTTATAGTGAAGTTGACTGACAAGTTACACCCCATGCAACACTTACTAAAGAAAGCGGGTAAATTTTAATAGACAACACAATGCCAACAAGCCTTCAATGACCTAAAAAAAGAGCTTTTACACCTCCCAACTGTATACCCACCGCAAAGGGATAAGCCTTTTTACATCTACCTTGCCACCTTAGACACGTCTATTGTGACACTATTATGTCAGAGAAGAGATGACGACTCTAAAATTCTAGTGTATTACTTAAGTCATGCATTTATAGCATATGAGGAAAAATATAATGAGGTGGAGAGAAATTGCCTTGCCCTAGTGTTTGCATTAAAAAAGTGGAGGCATTATCTATTCTGTAGCAAAGTCAACATCATTTGCAAAAGAAATGTCCTCTAGGCTATCACAAAAAATTTGTACGAAAGTAGCAGGATAGCCTAGTGGAAAGCCATAACCATGGAATTCAATTTGCATTATGTGATCCAATCATCGAAGAAAGGTCAAGCTATAGCTACGTAACTCATGATCTCACCTGTTGACGATTAGGCAACCATAGAATCAAAATTCCCTGAGGAGCATGTTAGCACCATCAACGTTGTCCCATCTCATCTCAAATCTACTTTACACTTTGACAGTGCCTTGACTACGTGTGGTGGTAGCACAACGGCTATCATTACGTTCCCCTTTGGGGACATTATGTCATTTGCTTATCGGTTCACATTCCTTTGTATGAACAACGTGGAAGGGTACGAAGGACTCCTCAGGGGCCTCTTAGCAGCCCAAGCACTAAAAATTCAACATCTGGCGATTCGAGGTGATTCACAACTAGTTGTGAATTAAATCATTGAGGTCTATGCCTATAAAGCTACACACCTGCAGCCCTATTTCAACCTAGCCAAAAGTTTGCTTAAATAGTTTGCAAAAACAGATGTTCAACATGTGCCACACAATGAAAACACCGTAGTAGACGCCTTGGCCATCCTAGCATTGAATGTGCCATCACACTTGTTCGCAAGTTTGACCGCTTCGATAACTGAGTGTACGGAGCCTATCACTCAAGTGGTACACGTAGCCTCTATAAGCGCTGTGGATACCTAGGAGTGGTATGCCAACATTAAGGCCTATTTGCAACATGGCAAGCCCCCATGCAGATTGACATCTACTCAGAGGGATGCAATCTGCAAGCGTGCTAAGCAATATGTACTCATGGGAGATAACACCTTGTGTAAATGCTCCTTTGATGGAATATTGCTAGCATATGTAAATGAGGAGCAAGCATATAAGGTCATTAATTAGGTACATGAGGGACTATGTGGTGGACACATAGCACCTAGGGCCATGGCGGTAAAAATTAGATGCCTAGGATACTACTAGCCTCACATGGAGCACGATTGCCTAGCCAAAGTAAAGACTTGTGATACGTGCCAACGATATGCAAATCTTATACACATTTCACCTATTGAGTTGCACCCGACATAGATCACGTAGCCATTCCAACGATGGGGACTAGACATTATAGGACCTATCACACCTAAGTCTTTTGTAGGGCATAGCTTCATTATCACTGCCACTAAGTACTTTACAAAGTGGGTGGAGGCTATTCCCCTGAGGAAGACTACATCCTAATAGGTTTTCCACTTCATATTAGATAACATTTTGATGAGGTTTGGGCTTCCCATTACGATTGTGACAGACAATGGGCCACAATTTAGTAGTGTAGAAACCAAAATCTTTTGCAACAACCTTGGCATAGGGTAATCGTTCTCCTTGCCATACTACCCATAGGTGAATGGATAGGCAGAATCTACGAACAAAGCCATCATCAACTTGCTCAAGAAAATGCTTAACAATAACAAGAGATAATGGCATAGAAAATCCTCTATGTGTTGTAGGCTTACAGGATGACATGCAGGATTGCAATAGGTAAAACTCCTTATAGTCTTGTTTACGGATCTAAAGTGGTATTACCTCTTGAGCTACAGGTACCCTCACTTTGAATAATCCTGTCAAATGTTGTGAGTGAAGCCTAGAACAATGAGTCAAGGATCATTGACCTCAGTTCAATAGAGCAGGACCGTGCATAGAAACTTGGTCGCATAGAGTAATATCAAAATAGGCAACGATATAAGCATCATGCAAACTTGCATCAACGGTCAGTAAAAAAGGGAGACATCATTTTCAAGGTTGTCCTTGAACATGTGAAAAAAATTCTCAGCAAACTGGGAAGGTCCATTCATGGTCACAAAAGCCTATGGGAACGGGGCCTTCAAGTTGGCAGACATGGATGGCAACGAGTTTGCAAATCCTGTGAATCATTCATATCTCAAGCCATACTACATCTGATGCATGAGAAAGGTAAGAAAATTGTCTACTACAATGTAAAACTAGCAAAGCACATCTACTATGATGTAAAACTAGCAAAGCTCGTTCACTACAACATAAAATTGGCAAAGCACATCCACTACGACGTAAAACTGGAAAATCTCATCTGCTATGATGTAAAATTGGTAGAGACAGTTCGCTATGACTATAAATTGGCATAAATAGTCCACTATGACTATAAACTGGCAAAGACTTTCTACCATGATGTAAAAATGGCAAAGCACATCCACTACGACGTTAAACTGGCACAGAAGGTTTTCTAGGACCTTAAGCTAGAACATCCACTATCCACTACGATAATAAACTAGCATTGCGGTCTACTGGGATCTTAAACTAGTACAGCGGTCTGTTAGGACCTTAAACTACCATAGCCACCATCCGCTACAATGATAAACTAGCACTGCAGTCTACTGGGACCTTAAACTAGCACATCGAATACTAGGACCTTAAGCTAGCATAGCCATCATCCGCTACGATGTTAAATTGGCACAGACGGACTGCTAGGACCTTAAACTAGCATAGCCACCATTTGCTATGATGATAAACTAGCATTGCAGTCTATTGGGACCTTAAACTAGCATACTATTCTACTAGGACCTTAAACTAGCAGAGCCATCATCTGCTACGATGATAAACTAGCACAATGGTTTGCTAGGACCTTAAACTAGCACAATGACCATCCACTATGATGATAAACTAGCATAGCAGTCTACTAGGACCTTAAACTAGTGCACCAAAGTCTACTAAGACCCTAAACTAGCACATTAGATGGTCTACCAGGACCTTAAACTAGGTTTGCGACACGTCCTCAGCATGCATCCATGACTCTACAAATAAGCGAGCATGCATAGTGATGACACGTGGTGGGATATTGTAGTTCCAGAATGCAGTTAATGATGCCAAGAAAATATCCTCTAGAATATGTGCAATGCCACTACCCTTGGCATATTGTTGATCCTCTAGAGATGTCATCTGACATCTTGTTGACCTTCCAGAGCTATCGCTACCACGGCTCGTTGCCCTGGCAGTAGCTTCCATGGTTGGTGCCTACTGTTGGAGCCCCACCACTATTGTGGCCCAACCACAAAGTTGCTAACCTCTAGCCCCCACCCTAGTCCAAGCTCAATATGTGTCCAGCTATTAAGCCTCTCCACTTATAGTTGAAATGCATAATTTTTTCCTTGGGTGGGGATTCCTGAGCACTCGCATCATAGTAACTCCTAGCCTCCTTGGTGCCAACTTCTGCACGCTGACTCTGCCAGAATTGCTATTGGCCTTCCTAGTTTGGATGTCGCATGCCTCAGCAAGAACGTCCATTTTGTCAGTAGCTTCCAAAGCTAGCAAGGCCTTCACCTTCATTTTTCTTGATGGTTGTTTCTTCTAGTTTTCTCTCTGTTGTGTTTGTAGGTTACGTGCCAGAGGGGCCTCAGTCAAAGATGCATTTTTCCAAGGTGGAAGGACAATACATCGTTCCAAGGTTATTGTCGTGACTAGCTTGGCTACTTGGAAATGCACATCTTGTCCTCCCCTTTAACCTCATTTACCTCATTTCTTACATCCACAATTTTCCTTCTCATGCCTCTTTTATGAATTTTTCCTGATGCCTGTAAAGCCCTCCCATATGCTCAGCCGTAAAGTCCATGATGCGCGTAACAAAACTCACCACATGGGAAGCATTTGTAGGTAGGTCAAAGCCCCACATGGATTTAATGCAACTCATCCTAGGGAAGAAACAACTATCCTGCAACAACAAGGTTGTTTGCAAATGAAAATGGTAGAATAGCAAAAGAAAAGAGTAGAAGAGAAAAAGCTCATAAAAAAATGCATGCCCAAAACAAATGGCACATTAGATGTTTTACAATGACCATCTCTAAGCATTCTGATGAGAGGTTAGATGCTTGCAAAAGAAATATGCTCATGCATATCGACTCCCTCATAAGCACTCCAACGAGGGACCACATCGCTACTTCTTTCCCTTCCTGAAACTGTCCCCGCAGATCCAACCTTTTCCCTTTCCCTACATAACTATCCTAGCACTCTCAAGCATAGCTAAGTAATATCTTGATGATTACTAAAGAGTGATGTTAGCATTTTATCTCTCGTGGTGTTTCGTATTCCTTGTTGGTGTCTCTTGGGCTCGTCCTCCATACGTCGACAAAGAGGGGCCATTGAAACACCATAAAATTTTGATGCACTCTTGCTTCACTAGGGTCTTGGAACTGAGGCAATCATTTCCACAAGTGTAGCCTCATGATAGTTTGATAGGAAATGAATGCACTGAGTTTAGACTGTGTAGTCTAGCATGTTTTCTATTTCCAAAGTTGAAAGGCCTGATGGACTCTTCAGCTTGCCCACCTAGACAATTCACTCGGCTATTAGTCTAATGAGAAACTATGCTAGGGGTTGTCAACGGTGCTCAGGATGGGTAAAATAGTTTAGCAAGTTTTCTAGTCAAAAAGTATTCTATGCTATGCTATGATATGTAGCGTAGCAAGCCTTCGAAGAATCAATCAAGCATATGAATGCAAGTTTCAACAAGATGTTTGTGCAAGGAGAGGTCAAAATTTGGCCAACACATGGTGCTATGCTACATAACATAGCACAACGTAGCAAAAGTGAAACATGCAAAGATTCCTCTACCAGGCCACTTCGGCAAAGGGATTACATCCAATAGCGCTGTGGCTTCCAAAAGTACTCTGTCTTGATTAGATCTTGGGCCACAAGCAAAGTTTTCTTGCAAAACATCGCAATTTTGACAAAAATACAAGTTACACTGGCTACTACGCTATGTAGCGTAGCATAGCATAGCAAAGATGCACATTAATAAAAATGTTCCAAAGGTTAGCCCAGTGTGCACCAAGACTTTCAGCAAAAGCTAGTGACTCCAAGAAAGTTTTTTGTTTAAACTTGTGGCTATGTTGTGCTATACTACATAGCATAGCAAAGCATAGCAAGTAGCTATGCTATGCCAATGTGCTATGCTACACAACGTGGCAAGCCACTACGCTACTTCATTTCTATTTGCACTGTTAGCTCACTAGATTCTAGCATCCCCAGTCTTGACAACATGATTGCAGTGTAGCAAGCTCACGATCAATTTTATACACCTATGCAGTATGGGCACATCAGCATCTTGTGGGGTCTAGGACATGTGGCACTTGAACCATGTTTCTCACCTGCTCCTAGCCCTATAAATATCCCAGTAGACAGTGCTCAAAGGGTTGGCAAAAAATTGTCATTATAGGCATTGTTGGCAATTTGGTGGACAATTTGGTTCACAATCTGGTTGGCAGTTTTGAGGGCTGGTTGGAATTTTTGCATTTTTGGCTTTTAAGTTTGCATTCAAGAGCATTGTTGGCATATTTTGAGCAGCTTGGTTATGCTTGAACTCTTTGTGCACCTTCGACATTGTATCACTTGTCATACATCATTCATACAAATAAAGAATCAAACCCATACATCATTCACACAAATAAAGAATCAAACCCGAGACTTTTCGGTGGTGCATTTCCTTACCTGATTTTATTTTGTTATCTCTTTATTATTATCATTGTTTGGCATTATTTTTGTTTCCACACTTATTGATTATCAATCTTGCCTCAAGCATTTTCGCATTTAAAACAATGTTCATGTAAGGTTAAGTTACACTAATTAAGTCCCTGTTTGATTGACCAGACCGTTCAGGGCACCCCATTTCCATTTTATCTAGCACAGCCCTCACATGGATTCGGGGTTAAACTGTTCGCTAGACAACCTCTCAGTGTTTCTAGCCACCGATGTTTTCGATTGCTACACATAGCACCATAAATGTTGGCCTTGAACTAATAACCTAGCGTAGTGTAGTTCACAATTATTAAATTATACAATAATTCATACTCACTACAATTAAATGAGTCTTTAAAAGCATACTAAGATCCTTGTTTACCTTATCTTTAATTCTGATGAAAAGTCATATTTACTTATTTATCTAAAATATTTTCATTTAGCTTTATTATAAGGAGTTTCATCTATAAGGCTCTTTTCTAAAGATTCCTTAAAGAAAGTATTAGTTACGTCTTGACGAACAACATTATTTTCAAAATCATAGAGTTACATTATGACATGCATCATGGATGGAGTTAGATAGTTACATTCAAGTTTTCTCCATCCCTTATCCTATAAATTAGTGTATTGTTTTATTAAAGATAGCTTCATGATAGTCTACTAAACTTTGAGAATGCTTTTAAAAATAACCTAGTGATGAATTGTGGTTTACTAGGCCCCGATATCAGGTACCTGATATTGTGGCTTGAACACAATATCATATACATGATATCGTGATTCCTATGTTAGCCGATAAATACAACACTTAGGTGCACAACGAGATGATTATGAGATCATTAGAGAGTTAGAAGTTCATTTATTTTGGCAATTTAGCTTTGAGTTACTCTTAGTGCATGCCCATAGTGTGATGTTTGTAATTGTACAACATCTTTGTTCAAGTGTGACATATTTGGACACGTGCATGATCAGCAATAAAGATGGAGATTACTTTCATCATTGCAACATTTACTTAGATTAATTTAATTAATTTAATTATTTAATGTTTTCTTTAATTATAGTATGATTTATTATTATTTACTTTTCCTATCATTAAGTGGAATGTGTACATCTTAATCATGAGTGTTTAAGTGTGAATACTTGGCATGCCCAGCAGTAATCCCATGAAGTCCAAGATGTGTATGGATGGTTAAGGATAGATACCATCACCATAGGCTAATTTAGGTTTTACTCTTATTATTAATTTAATCAATTTATCTTTTTGGTTATGAAGAGTAACATATAGTTAGGACAACATCATATGCCTCACTCTAGACTAAGCCATACATGACAAAGCTACTACTAGTCCAGGTGGAAAGACAACAAACTACGATCAACCTATAACTGTCTAGGTGCCATAACTAGTCTATCTGTAGAGTTCAACTAGATTGTGCATGCATGCTTGTATTCATATGATTGAGCGTAGGGGTACCTCATTGCTCGTCATTGGAGCCATTGCCAGGGATTAGTTGTATTACACAAGATCACTATAAAAGGGTATTAATAATATATCTTTCAAGAAGTATTCAAACACACATCATGAATCAAAAACAATGCCTCACTCATGTGGAAATTATTATGAACCGTCTAGCGTAACTATTCATTGCATAACTAACAAATTATACAATGAAGAATATTGGAGTGATCCATCTTATGAAGGGATTTTTCATGACCATGGCCACCCTAACAACACTCAAAGACTACGTTCACCTAAGCCAAAAAATCTTGAAGGATATGACNACGATAAACCAAGGGATCATGAAGAAAATTATAGAAGCCATGGCTATCCTACCAGTTCCTCCTTTTCATGTTCCCCCTCAACTTCAACATCTATTTCTGACAAAGATGAAAGTAGGAATAGAGATAGAGCTCCACAAAATGGTTAGAGTAAAACCAAAAATCAAACCCATGGACACACTCAAGGTCATAAACATGAATACAAGCCCTATCATCATCATCGATCAAATAGAGATTTTAATCACCACTTGTCTAATGATGATAAACCCCTATTAGTCCCTAATAGCCTAATGTACATCACAAAGGCCATTAAGATATCTCATAGGCATCACAAGAAGAGTCGACTACCTAAGCTCAACTTGAATAATATTCCAAAATTTGTAGGAGGCTATGATTTAGATTCGTAACATCATTTATAGGCCTTCCATGATGCATGTGTGCCCAACAATGTGGATAGTAAATAGAAAAAGCTTAAGCTCTTCCCTAGGACACTAATTAATAAATTTGAAGTGTGGTATAGATCAATGGAACCAAATTCAATCAGATGATGGTCAACCATGTTAGAAATTTTCACTAAAAGATACCATACCTACGCACAAGTGTCTGCCTTGAGGAGACAAATCCAAAGATGGAAACAAGAACAACAAGAACCCTTGGACATGGTCTTAGATAGATACTATGCCTTATTGAATAAATGTCCAGGTCATAGGTTCTTTGAGAAAGAGAAAATACTCCACATTATAGATGGGCTTAGCAATGAAACAAGGGTGAACCTTGGAAAGTATGCCTGAGGACAACTATATAAGCTCCAAGGCCACTAGGTTGAAGAACTAATAGAGCGTCTAGTGAAAGAAGAGAGAGAATTATCTAAATGGAATAATGCCAAAGCATTTGAGTGGGACCCAACTCTAGAAATAATAAGGGTTTGAAGCCATAATGAAAAGGAAACAATCGATTTTGAAAGGGTGATACAGTTCCAACCTTTACCAATATAGAAATCAATAGATGAAATTGAGGAAAAGCATAACAAGATGACTATATGGGTAAATGAACAAAGTGTGAACTTAGAAGACAATGTTAGGGAGAGGGTCATCCAAAATAAACCTGGAAGTCAAAACAAACAAAGGGCACAAAAATCAGAAATAGTTAAGAACATTGATTAGCAACCAGGGAGAATGGCTAAGGGTAATGAGGCTAAAGGCTTAACTACAAATAATGAGGATGGATGTGATGTCTATTATATGACCATCCTAAGGGCCATTGCTTGATCTTGTCACATCTATATGAGCAATGGGTAGGGAAGCTACACCCAAAATTCATACAAAGGTATCAATTTAGGCACATCCCTATTCCACAAGGTAATTATGGACAACCCCATGACCCATTGTACTCTCCTGAGGGAGCTATTACCAACCTCAATACTTTGCCCCACCATAGTGGAAAAACTCACAGGCATGGGGAAGGCCACCATCTAGCAAGCCACATCCTCCTTGTCTACCAAAACCAAACACCTACTATGTTCAACATCTTGTTTCTCCAACTAGTTCTAATTCCTCTATTTCCAATCACCATTATCACTCTCTTGAGCACCATCAACCCATGTCTTCCCTTGAGGGATCACCACCTCATACTTCTCATACTTCTCCTCATCCTTGGTATTCCCATCCTTCACCTCCTTCTACATAGTTGTGCCAACCAATGGATGTAACTTGCACTACTACTATTAAAAAAAGTAGGTTCCCTCTATAATGTGGGAAGCATCCCTTCTTTAGGCATAACTGTAAGAAGAAGAATCACACTTCCGAACATACTTCACCTTCTAAACTAGCCCAAGGAAAACCTAGTGCCACACCTTCCTTAGCCTCATCAACAACTCCTATCACTATACCCAGGCCTCCACCTCACACTCCAACATCCACATGATCCAGTGAATTCACCAATGTGAAGGGACACAAAGATTTTTGCATACTACCATCTAGTGAAGGGAGCCATAGTTGGTTGGATTTCCCTCATAATGTACACACATCATCTAACCTACCCCACTATGCTTTCTATAATCAAGTGTGTGATCAATGATTTCTCTACCTAGCCACCATACCACCAATAGACACCCAGTGGCTAGGGCATGATGGACCCCTAAAATTTCATACATGCATGGATCCTAGTCATCCACTTATTAATCCTAGCCATGACCAAATGTTTAGTCATGGGGGTCACCCCAATTTTAATTTCTAGGATTCTTAAGTGTTATTTTACCTTTTTATTTTACGATTTTTTGTCATTTCTCTATTTCTTTTATTTCTTCTAATTGTTATTATTAATTTTTTGTCATAATATCGACCATGAATAAGTTGATCATGTTGCCCATTAAGGTGAGGTTTTTCTCTATGTTGCCTAGTCATAAGGGATTGATTATCTAGACATTGAGACCATGACATTCATCCACCTATTCCATTAATAAGAGGTTCGTGCTCTAGTCATAATGGTAAAATTTTTCATCATTCAACTATAAATAATTTGATAATCATTATGTCTGGATAACTGAGTAAAGGACCAAGGTGGAATGACAAGGGTATGATATTAAGGGGATTTTTAGATCCTCTTTGGCTACTTCCATATGTTCTATCATGTTTCCGAGGTTATAACTATATCTTTGTAGATCTTCTATTAAAACCATTACTTCTACCTCTATTTTAGGCCTATTATAATTTACTATAATTCACAGTCTTTTGATTTGTAGTAACCTATACCTACTTGTCCAAAATCGCATACACATGAAAATAACTTTTAGTTTGACTCAAAATCATACAAATGACTTCTTAAATTTCTAGATATACTAATGATATCAATTACACTAGGAAGATAGGTTGATGTCCTCATTACACTTAGTATTGTTTCTTGTGTTTGAGTTGGATTGGAGTTTGGGATGTATTATTATGGTCATTTTCAACTCCCATGAACTATAGTTGTGATTTATGGATTTTCTTTACCTTTATCTTATTTTTCATGTGAGACTCATACTGGTGCCTTCATGAGCATGGGTGGTTAAAATAAATGATTTGGTAGTCCATATTTTATTTTTAATTTGATACATTATCATATTGAAGTATTTTTTATGTATGATGTTTGAGATGTGTATCTAGTTATATCCACACATTATGAATTCTATTAAGAGAAAATAAGAACCCATTGTTATGCTCTAGAGAGCTATTGGTTAGCATTAAAATGTTCATTTTGAGGTGTTTCCACTTTCTTTACTATTTCTAACATTCAAGTTTTCCTATCCTCTATAAACCACATGTCATGATTGATTCAAAATTTGTTCACATTTACTAGTTGTACATTTCTAATGAGATCATGGATCATGATTACCTTGCAATCCAATAGCAGTGGAATTTTATACAAGGTGTAGGTTACATTCAATGTATGGTTAATTCATGGTGTTTTGGAAAGGAAAATATATTGTACCTAAGCTACAATCCATTTGTAATGAAACCTATGATACTGCTGCAAGTCATAGTGGCTCCATGTTAGTTTGGGTATTTTGGATTTTTCTAAGAATGAGTCATGGAGTGCTTATAATGGGATCATTATAAAGATCATCATCCAACAATAAGGTTGAATCTAAAAGAAATGTACTCACTATGAGCTACAAGCCAATGGCAATTAAATCATAATATGGATTAAAATAAATGTTTTAATGTTAAAATAATTGTATTAATTCATGCATGTATGATGGATATATATGATGTGAACTTATAAAACCAAGAGTCTATTATGTTGACTTGTGTATGTACATGAGGAATATTATAAATTTGAACTTTCAAGACTATGTAACCATTAATATGTTGTTACTATTATGTTATGCATGGTTACATATCCTTACCATTGATCATGTGTATGATATTCTACGATGTTATGCAATATATGTATTTTATGTAGGATCATGTAGCATAGGCTAGTTATGACTACTAGTTTATATCATGTATGAGCACGATATCAATGTATGCTAATTTTTCATGTGGTATTAGTTACCTATGCTAATTATTAAAGATTAATCAAGACTAGTATGATGTATTTTTTTATGACAATGCATGTAACACTAGTTGCTTTTGGTTGGTTAAGAGATGAAGCTACTATAAGATGTGTGAATTTATTAATGATGAGACATCTTAGAGTTTGTTTGGGTTGATCTCCATTATGATGCATCAATAGGGCTCTTGTATTATGTCTCATCCTAGGAGTTGAGGAGTGTAGGTATGTTTGTCGATATAGGTACATGGTCTAGACAAGTCACTAATTGTACCTATATCCAATCCTCGAGAAGGCTAGTCATTACAAGTCACTTATTAATGACAACTAGCATCACTTGATTATAATCAAAGACCTACATGAATTCGATTATGAGTACTCATTAGTGACTACTAAAACACATGATAAACTAAGCATAAATATGCTAGTTTCTTTATATGAATTCTGTATGATTGGTATATACATGATTGATTTTAGTGATGATGGATGTCCTAGTGTCTATGTACATATGGCCATATGTTCATTTTGAACAACAAGATCTTACATTTATAATAGATTACTATCAGATCATGTGATTTTTTTATGATTATATTTAGGTTACATGTTATTATTCAAATCTAATATGCTTATTGGTGCACTTGTGATTGAATATGTTAAGTCTTTTTCTATGTGATAAGGGGCACTAGTTTTTGTATTTGTATGCTTATTAGATGTGGAAAGTAAATGTCATGCATTTATGCTATGATATCCATGTTATATGATGTGATGATGTATGTATATGTGTTACTTAGTTTGCATGTTGGATTGACATTTAATGAAAGATGATCTCTTTCTCCATTCCTCTTCTCCAATGCAGTACTTATCAACCATATAATAAGAAATGTATAAAGGCTTCTCATTCAATTTATATTAGCTATAAGTTATGCAAGTAAGGGATCTAAATATGCAAGAGGATACTAGGTTTTATGGGAAGGATGAAGCTACTTGCATTATATATGAATGATGTAAATAATTATTCTTGATCTATGTCTATGTATATGATGCTTTGTACATGGTATTATTATGGATAGATTATTTACTAAGAACTATTTTATGGAATATTACTAATGTTTATGATAATCTATGAATATGGATAGTGAGCATGATATGTTATGATCTGTAAATGGATTATATGCATGATTTATTTTAATTAGATGATGATATATGATGTTTGATACCTTTATTTTTGATAACATGCTTGCGATGAGATTTTGATCTATAATACTCTACTCTTTTATATGATTCTAGGTGTAGCACCAAGATGTTACATAGTCTAAGAAATGTTTGCCTATTTAAGTAATTAAAATCAATGTAATATAGCAAGTGGTGATAAGAAAAATAGCAATAGCTCAACTAAAGATTGTAGACAACCTATTGAAAAAATTTTAATGAAATAATTTTAAATTTTTAAAGCCTCCTATATTTAACAAATAATAATATCTCATAAAAATATTAAAATAATCAAAAAAAGTGAAAAAATATTTCCAACTTATGATGTACATCGATATGCAACAAAGACATCTTATAACCTATCAACAAAAAAGACCAACTAACTAATGATGATAACTTACAATAATATTTAGGAGTTAAACAATAATATAAAGTTTCTTTAGCTAGTTAAGTTTGTTCCCTACATAAAAGTGTATAAAGAAGCTATAATAAAATAATTTATTATTAGCCTAAAAATCCTCTATCAAGAATTCCCTCGTTTCTTTTGACTTAACTAATTATGAGAAACCTATCAATATATAGTATGGATGGAAGCTCTTTAAATCTCTCAATTCATGTTTCTTGCTTATTATCTTTGATTCCTTTGTTTCATGTTGTAATTACAAGGTTTAGATGACATATGTAAAAAATTTTCTAAAATGAAAAATTTTGGATGTAAGGCATAATAATTTCATAACATGCCTAATATCACAAAATTTGAGTCAACCTTGTGTATAAATGAAGGTCTCCCCATACACCTCATCAAGGGAGACCTTCATTTCTTATTTTATTATTTTTCATTCCAAAGCTTAAGGGTTCAAAGGTTTTTTAAAGAGAAGTTACCTTTTTTTTTATTTTTTTACTTCACAATTCTTACATTTTCTCACAATCTCTCTCATATTTCTTAATTCTCTCACAAGATCTCATATTCTGATAATTAAAATTTATGTTCTTTAGTCTCATTTTAATATCTTCCATATCACATAATTAAATTTCATCAAAGATCATCAATATCATCAAAATTAATCAATCAATCTTCAAAGATCATAAATATAAGTTTTCAGTTATATAAATGATGATAAAGATGACTAAATCATCAACTTTTGTTGTTTTTTTCTCAATGAATGTTGCATTTCCATGCATATTTAGTTGTCACAAGTTACTAAAACATCTTGTAGATTAGATCTTGATTTTATCTCATTCCTTTTCATATATTTGACATGAAATTCATATTTTCCATTGTAAGATAACTTTAAAGGTTCTGTTTTCAAATTAAAAAAAAAACATCAAATTCATCCAAATCCCTTATTTAAAAAATTATTTCATCCTTGATCATCTTTCATCACAGCCAACAATGATAATCAATAGTAAATATAACTATATCATTGTATATCACTCCAAGGATGGTGTGTGATATATCGAAATCTAATTTAGTGCCAAAAATCTTGATTGTAGTCATGAAAACTAATTTCTAGTAATATCAAAAACTTTTACCCAAGAACAATCAATTTTCTTAGTGCTCTAGAAATATCTAACAACAATAGTTAAAAGGATATTGATTCACATTGATTCTAGTGATCTCTAATGATATTGACTAATTCTAAACAAATACAAATCTTGTGTACACACTATGATAGAAGCTTGAAATACGATCCTAAATATAAAAAGAAATTAATTAATAGATAAATATAGGAGGAATAGGGATAAGAAGATAGAACTACCTCTGAAAAGAAAGGCTAATGTCACATTCTCTAATCTACCCTAGGTTATAGAGCACAATCAAAAGTAAAAACTGATAAATAGAGTACAATGAAATATGCTAGAAAAATAATCATATCTAAAAACATAATATAAAATAAAACTAGAAGCTTTATTTATAAATACATCATTTAACTAGTACTTAATCATGTATGAAAGTACATCTTTGTTCAAATGATAATTAATATCAAAGGCACACCTACTATAATAAATTCTAAACTATTGTATGCTATCAAGACATGTAGTATTCATGTATTCATAATTACATCATGTATGATCATGATTTCATCAGATAAATAAGAATTCTATTATGTCATCAAAAACTAGAGCCACTAACTATATATCATCACTTTCAAGTCCACCAACTCCATCTCCACATGTCCACATGTAATATAAAAACGAAAATTTAGTCTACCATGAATGAGTAGGAGAACATTATGCAAACTTCATAATTGAACTATAATCATATATCTATAATCAAAAATATGAGGTATTAATCCTACATAACATGTTAGTAAACATATACATAGAATCATACATACCTCATAATTAAACATACAAAAAATGCTACTCCCACCACCATCAAATCATCAAACCATCATGGAAACTAATACCTATCATTTAATGTATAATTTAATCTTTCTTTCATGTCTACTTTTAACTAATCTATAATTCATAAGTGTGATACATTTTAGGATTTGAATTATCTTTAGATTAGTGATCATAGTGAAACTATGTGCAACTATCCTAAAATCATGATCATTTTAAAGAAGCCCAACATCCCTAGAGAATATGATAGCAAGTTCTATCCTCCCTTAATAATTCAAGTTAGAGTCCATCAAATACAAAGTCCATCAATATAGTTAATATAGATGCAATTTAATCCATGTTCAAGAACCCTAATAACTTACCAATCCTCACATTCTCTATTACTAGTATCATTCATAAGCATCAACATCACATCCACATGTAGCCATAAATTACTCAATTATAGTGAAATAAGTTTCATTTAATCAATCATGCAATCATGTTCAACATATAACATATTATGAACCTAAGCTTTCTATGCCTAGTAAAATAACATAAACAAATCATTACCTAAAATATTCTTTCACTCCTAAATCATATTCAAAAATACCTTTCACATCTAGTACCAAATCCCTAGCTTAATGCCTCAAGATTATTGGTTTTCACCTTACTAATCTTAGCATCATCCATCATACTAGTACCAATTTCTTATTGAATGCAAATTTGCCATCCACATACGTTGTATCAAAATTGACATCTAATACAAGAACATAAATCATACCTTTTTTATATTTTTCTAATTTTTAATGTTATATTACCCAAGGCATAAACAGATTCTATGCCAATACTATTGTTGAATTTCAAGTGACATGTTAAAGATCACCCTAGAATAGCCAACACAAGTACAAAAATAATCTTATGAACAATCATTGATATGGTAAACACCTACAATCTAGTTCTTCCATAATAAAAACTAATTTTCTATACTTTGGAATTGACTTTAAATATCAATCTATTCTTCTCAAATTTTTAACTAGTTTTAAATAATTTGATCCTTATACTGAATAGTAATTTTCCATCATATTTCAAAAATTCATTATTTACACAAAACATTAGTTCATATCATAATGGAATTAAAAAAAATATGAAAATATCACAAACATATTGATTCTAAAAAAACATATTTTATGTCCAAGACTTTAAAAAATTTGAAAATCATCATTTTAAATCTCAAAATTACATGAAACACTAAATAGTAAATTTTGTACATTAGAATAGGATGAAATAATGTAGAAACACCCCAAAGCTTGTGTAGGAAAATTTGAAGCCACTATTCACATAGCTTGTAGATAAATCAAGATCTTCTCTAAGATTCGTCATCAAGAAATTACAAACTAATATTCAAAATTTTACTTTTCGTAGAGTTTCATGTTAAATGATACACTAATTATTCATGGAAAATTATGCAATAACCATTCATGCTAAATGAGATAAAGGAAGGTTTTTGTTATATTTAGAATGTACCATTAGTTTTTAAATTTTTTAAATTTTTATTTGTTAGATTAATCAATAATTAATCATCTCTAAATATTATATATCTTACTTGGTAATAAAGTTACTTCTAATAACGGTTATTTTTAATATTCACTAATAAAATAAAAACATAGTTGAAAATGATAATTATTAATGTATTAGGATAGTAATCAAACATGTTTTTTATAGGTCATGATATCAAAATTATAACATTGAAACTCTACATACATCATTGTTGATGTGATGTAGTGGGTCATGTTCACCCCTATGAATATCAACAATTGGTTTTACCAACAAACAACATTCATTACAGTCTTAGAAACACTATTGTAGTTTGGTTTTATAGTTTACACCTAGTGATAGAGTGAATGCCCATAGTGTGGTGCTGAATAGTTGTATAGAATCTTTATTCAAGTGGATTGTACTTGAACATAGTTCATGAACATAAATAAAGATTGATATTGTTTGCCATCATTGTAGAATTACACTTAGTTCTTTATTTTCTACATAGTAATTTTCTTTACTTAGGGTAATTCTCATGCTTACTTTAGTTTAATCCTTTATATTTCTTAAGTAATTTACTTTTTCATGTTCATTAGTGATGAGACGTGGTTCGCACAGGCCGCGATATCGCGTACGCGATATCGCATCCCCCGCGATATCGTGTCCTTCCCTACGATATCGCGTACGTGATATTGCAATCCGCCGCCATGTCTATAAATAAGAGGTAGCTCTCCCTTGTTTGGGGATCCTAGTTTTAGAGTAGCGAAGCTCTGGCAGTTTGATCCCTCCAGAGTTAGAATTTTTCCCGTGTCTGCCCGCAGTGTGGTGAATGTAATTGTACAGTGTCTTTATTCGAGTGTGCCGTACTTGGACATGCACATGACCGGCAATAAAGATCGAGATTACTTCATCATTGCAGCATTCACTTAGTTTATTTAATTACTATTTATTTAATGTTATTTATTACTTTCATAGCGCGGCGTGAGTACGACTTAACTATGAGCATCCATGGGTGTGTACGGCTAGTTAAGGAATCGGTTGCTCATCGTGATTAGTCTCTCACCCTTAAACTCCTAGAAGCGGAACGAGTACGACTTGATTACGAGCATTTAAGTGTGACTGCTTGGTAGCCCAGTGGTGTAGGTAGGGGGATCTACGCTTGGTAACCCAGTGGTGTATTTGGGGTCTACGCTCGATAATCCCAGTGGCGTACCTAGGCCTATGCTTGGTAGTCCCAGTGGCA
>MNCI01003795.1:369024-449048 GCA_015680685.1 Gnetum montanum
GGACATCAATTAGGGTAATTAATACTAACACTTAGAAAAATTATGCCAAAAATCATACGCCCTTAAGTATACCGGGATATTAAAACGAACATCCAACTAAGTCATAGGACCCATCATTATAATTTTCAGGCACGATCACACAATAATAAATGATCTTTAATTAAGGCAAGTAGTAAGGTATAACTTGATTTCCTAAACAACCTTACTAATGTTGGCCCATGTGATTGCAGATGGCCCCGAAATGCTCCCAGCAGAAGAGTCCGACCCAAGGTGGCGCCAAACAGCCTAGGAGAGGATGAAGGCAAGTCCCTGCTGGACAACATAATGAACAGGAGGTGCATTCATTCAGCATCCATCAAGATGAACCTCCTACCAGATGATCCAGGCAGGCAGAAGGAGGAGCTGGTGCGCCTGAACTGGGACAACAACTCACGTTGCCCCCGGAATGTGTTCAGGCTATCCACACGAAGTCCACAATTGCTTCGGTGATTGTGGAACTCAAATTCAAGTCTTTTACAGAGTTCACTCCTGAGGCTGTTAGGGATCACCTCAAAGGGTCTCCCTTATGGCCCATCCTCTCTGAACAAGGTTCCTGGTACTTAGGAGAAACGTACCTATTCTGGCATAATAAGGAGCAGGGCACCACAGTAAACATTGGTGGTGTGACATTGGATTTTTCTGCACAGGCGATTTTGGAAGTGTTAAACCTTCCGAATTCAGGCCCCCACGTTGCTCGGTTATCCACCCGATCAGACCCTGATGTGCGAAAGGATTGGCTAGAAAGGGCTTATGGCAGAGATAAAGCTTTTGGTGAGCTGACCACGGAAGAGAGAGTTTATTTCAAAATCGGAACCTATCACCTCTTCCCCACAAAAGGTTTAAAAAGAATATCAACGTACGTGGCAAGAGGATGTGCAGTGTTGATGGGAAAGGTTAACGCTAACCTTCCTCATCTATATTTGACGGAGATCCTAAGGCGATTCGAAGAACGGAAGACAGGAAAAATGGCACTCCCTTTTCCCTGTCTTATCAGAAAACTATGCCATTGGGCTGGGATTTGGGGATATACAAATGACATCCTCCGAAAAGCCCAAAATGCTTCTTACGCTGAATTGTTAAAGGTGCCAGCTCCAAGAAAGAGCACTGGCGAAGAGTTGGGACCAGATGAAGAAGATGAAGAACAAATGACTGAACCCCCTGCGACTCAACTTGCAAGACCCAGTCAACCTCCAGCCACAGGTCCCAGCCAACAACAAGAAGCAGGACCCGGCACAAGCCAGGATCAGCCACCGCCGCAAGACTATAGACCATCGATGAACCATTTGAGGGCCATTGCTTAGATGGTCAGTTGGGGAAGTCGTGATGACGCCAATCTCTTCTGTGTCATTGATGATGCCAACCAGCCTACGATTTCAGTAGATCACACAAGGGGTGAGTTGTCAATGCAAACAGGAGGAGGGGAAAGCAGATGGTGACAACAGATCTCTGGAAACGCAGCATCTTTCCAAGTTCAGTTAGAGACTGGTGAAGGGGCCACTGTGGTGGTCATGCAACACCAGGATGTCGCGGGAGCAGCTGAGGTGGTTGCTGACCACATCAAAGAGTCTTGTAATGTACCTGTTGTGCCACCAACAGATCTTTCAAGAGCACAGGATGCTCAAACCATTGCCGGAACCTTAATGACTCCTGCTGAACATGAGGATGTATTGGACAGATTGCTTCAAACAGGACAAGTTTTAACGTCCCTGTTTGACATCCCCCAGGATGTAATGGTAATTCAATCAGACCTCATTTCGAAAAAGGGAAAACTGGTCATATCCGAAGTAAGGGCTGAGCATGCTAAGGCTGAAGTGCAGAAATTACAAGAGCAGCTCATCGCCTTACAAGCAGCACAGCGGGATCCCTTGCGATTGGTCCCCGTAGACCAGTTAAACAATTTTAAAATCGAGCAACTAACCAAACTAATTGCAGAAAATAAGAAGGTGGCAGAAGAAAAGGAGACGGCCACTTGGGATGCCTCCGTAGCAAAGGCGTAAACTCATGCGCATCTTAAGGCACTCAGGGCCTTGCAGGAAGAGAATAAGCAATTGGTTGCAGATAACCTTCGGTTGACTTCTGTGGAGAAGCAAAAGAATGTTTTTGATGAGTACTTTCATCGGCTACAAGAACAATTCATTCGAGTCAACCAAAATGTAAGCCATTTAGCCAGAGAAAATCAAACCCTCTCAATGGAGGAGGTACGCGCGATCTGACAGAAATTAGCCATCGAGATTAGTGCGTGGCAGAATGAGGCTAAACGACATGAGAAGCTGAAGGAGCACTTCTGTGATTAGGTGGGGATGTATAAATAGATCCTGGAGAAGGAGATCCATATGGCCAAAGCTCAAATCAATAGTATCAGTGCCCAACACACTAATTGGGGGGTCATTATGGACACTTATGCCTATGCCCACCAGGCGGAAATTAAGAACCGGGACCTGCAGATTCAAGACTTAACTAAATACATGGAGTTGGCAAACCTTCGATATGCCAACCTGGCCATGTTAACAGCAGGACACCCAAGGTCAGAGCTCGAGTAGCAGGTAGCTTCCACCCACATCAAATATGAAGCAGAATTTGCAGAACGAAAGAATTTGAAGTCGTGCACGAGGTCCAAGATGTGTACGGTTGATCAAGGAATCGGTTGCTCATCGCACTTAGGCTAGATTAGATTTCTTACCCTTTCCCTCATAGCTTAGCTTAGTTAATATTATTTTCCACTGCCATCAGGAGTAGCATTAGAATTAGAACACATCATACACCTCATCTAGACTAAACCATACGTGACATATGAAAAACTAGTCTAGATGGGAAGACAACGAACTGCGACCTAAGGCTAACTATCTAGGTGCCACAACTAGTCCATCTACGGAGTTCAACCGGATCGCGCGTGCGACGATCGTTTTGTATGGTTGAGTGTAGGGGTACCTTGCCACTCATCGATTAGTAAGGTAGAATGACAACGATTGGTTTTGAGTGTATAAGTGTAATCATTTGGTACTCCCAATAGAGTTCTTGCTTAGTTAACCTTGTAGCATAATACTTGGTAACCCGGTGATGGTTGCATGAGCCCAAGATGTGCAGAGAAAGCCAAGAATGGCTACTCATTGCCATAGGATTGAGTAGATATACATTTCTATCATCACATAGATCTAGATTTTATTCTCACTTTCATTATGCTTGCACTTAGGAGTAACATGAGCCAACAACATCAAGATATCATATGCCTCACTTAGAGTTAAAAAATACACTTGTACTTCACTAACTCAAAGTGGGAAGAAAACGATCATGAACTAATTATCAACTTCTAGCATACTTACATTATCTATCAACAGATTACAATCTAGTCATGTATGTGCACTTGTAACTTGTATGGTAGAGTTTGGGATACCCAACCACTCATCATTGCCACCATTATCAAGGATGTGTCAATGTTTGCTTAGTAGTTGATCCTACAAAGTTTTTTGTATTAAGAATCACAAAGTTTATCTTTCACATCTTTAATTATCTTTTTAACAAATACATACTTAAAAGTATCAAACATATAACATGGATTCTACACTTAAGTAAAAGTCACCACCTATCAAAAAAACTAAAAAGAGTCATGACGAAAGATATGATGAAGAATATTCGAGTGTGCCCATGCAAACTAGAATTTCATATGCTCATATAGATGAATATTATCCTAATTTCACATTTATCTTCTACTAGGTTGAATAAATAAGGTGGATAGATTTGCAAGGCAATGTATTTTTTCCTCCTAAATGTTCAGCACCATTAATGCTACAAGCAACATTAATGAGGTTGAACCTTTACCATGGACAAGAAGGATATTATGTTACTAAACACATGGATAGGCCATATTAACCCAAAAAAGCATAAGAAGGGATGCTACCATGAAGACAAGACATGAGAACAACAAAGAAAAGAAAGTACTTCACAATGTTGTCCTAGAAGAAATAAATGATGATACATTCCTAATGGAGAAACTTCATCAAACTCATGAACCTTATTCACAAAAACCTATCATTTCTTTAGAGGAACTTGTCAAAATACAATTGTATTCAGCCCTTGCAAAAACATCTAGGATAGATGTAGAATACTCTAAACCTAGAAAGAGCTCAAGGCCTAGAGCATTCATAGAACCACAAGAGAATGAATCACAAAGTCACAGAAGGAGAACTAGTTGACACTATTCTCCAACTGCTTCCTCTTTGTCCTTAAGATCATTAGTGGAGTTTGACAAGAGGGAATTAAGACCCAGAGACTATGATAGGAAAAGATGTAGGGATCATGAGAGACATGAATATCAAGAAAGGTATATGATGAAGAAGATGCTGATTATGAACAATGAAGAGACAGGATCAAACATGAAGAAATGTAAAGATATCATGAGCATCAAAGGGGTCACAACTAGAATAGAGTTTATGAACTCAAAGATCATGAAGAATCCCTACTAGTTATGTGTAGCATGATTAACACTAGAGAAGCAGTGTATATCCTTATTAGACACATAAGGAATAATTGTATCAAGAGACTAGACATGAATAGAATTTTCAAATTTGAAGATGGATATATTGTAGATCCATAGCATCATCTTCAAGCATTGCATGATGCATTCACCCTTTAGAATATTGAGAATAATTAACAAAAGTTAAAGTTATTTTATAGAACACTCATCAAGGAAGTAGAGAGCTAGTACAAATCCTTAGAATCATAATCAATCTAGAGATGGTATACCATTCTAGAGCTTTTCAATGATAGATATAAAACCTATTCAAGAGTTTCCAATTAAGGAAACAAATCCAAGAATGGAAGCAAGGGACACATGAATCCCTTGATGCGATAGTGAAAAAATATTATTCTTTACTACATAGATGCCCAGGCCATGGATTTTCACAAAAACAACAAGTAGGCATATTATTAATAGGCTAAGGAACAAAAGTAGAGAAACTCTTAGGTTATATGCCCAAGGTCGATTATAAAAAATGATAGCTCATCAAATTCAAAGACTAATAGACCAACTGGCCAAAGAAGAATAAAAATTGAAGATGATAGAATCAATTGAAGAGTACAACCAAGATCCAACAATAAGGAAAAGAGATATTAGAATGTGTGATTAATAATAAGATGAAACTTTGGAGGATTTCATTCCAAAGAAGACTCTACCCATTAAAAAATTGGTCAATGACATCATGAAAAAGGTAGAGAAAATGTGAAACCTAGTAGATGAGAAATTGACTATTACACTTAAGATAGTAAAGGAGAAAACTGAAGAGGCCCTAAAAAATAAAGAAAGAAAGAAAAAAAGAGATAAAAAATGATAGAATTACAAACATAAAAAAAATTTCTATAGTTGAGGAATTAATAGACTCTATTTTGGAAGATGAAGAAAAATGAAAAGTGTGCCAATATAGGCATCCTAAGGAATGTTATTTAATCATGGCCACTTGCAAGAGTCTGGGGCATACACATTCAATCTAAAATTCATTAGGAAAAAAAATTCCAAGATGACTAACCTACCCACAAGGTAACTTCTAATAACCTTATCAACTCTCATACTATCCAAGAAGAGTCTATCCTCAATCACAAGGGCAATACCAACAGTAATGGCAAAAACCACAACCATGAGAAATGTCACTACCAAGGTAGCAATATCCATATAGGCAACCTGATCCTTATGGACATTACATTCAATGTGACATCCCATTCCTAGATGTTAATGCAAACATTGAATATATGGTATATTAAACATTAGGCATAAGATGATAACATGTCAAATATCAAATATATGCAACATTTGACATTAAGCGTAAAGAAGATAACATGGAAAATACAGAAGAAAAATAGAAGAATGATTTATTGATGTGGAATAGTGTGTCTAGATTATCCTCTAAGAGTTTTCCTTGGGATTTTTTTCCTTCTATATCTATCCCTTAGAGGCAATCTAACATGGCCACCATGATTAGGCCTATAAATGTCTAGAAGGAATGGCCAGTCCTCTTCCCATCCCAACTCACCCAACACCCATTACTCACCTTTACCAACTCATCAACTCCATGCTGATATGACCTCTATGTCCAAGTATAAATACCTTAGGTCAAATCCCTATAGGTCACCTCAAGAGACACATGTAATATTACAATATGCCTTTTAGTTCTTAATTACAACTCCCCTTTTAGGTACTATTATGATAATGATAAAAATTTTTATGAAGAGGCTTTATCTTTATTATGTAGTAGCATCATTTGGGAATAGGGATGTTACATTCAACATCCATTCTCTATGGGAAATACTTTAGTTCATACTTCCTCTTACTAATATCCACCAGAGTATTACAAGCCCACTACTCCAAGAATGGATCCAAATCATTATGCACATTAACCAAAAACTAGTTTATCAATCCAACTACCTAACTCTCTACCACTAGTTTATGCAAGGGAAACTACCAACACAACTGTAGTAAAAGAATGCTACTAGGGCAGTAACTACACAAGAGGATGTAATAATAAATGAACCTAGATCTAGGAAATTTTCATTTTTTAGAAAAAGTCTAGAAAAGGTTCAAATGATGGGAAATTCATCCACAAAAATCTCATCTACACATAATCCTTAAGGAAATACTAGGCTTTCATATTCTACAAATCTAGATTTAACCACAATCATGCTCACTCAAACTATCATACATTGGATTAAGGTAGAAGTACTTCCCAAGAAGAGAATAGATCCTAGGAGTTCCTTAGTATCTCTCCAAATACTAGGTCATAAATCATGCAAAGCTCTACTAGATTCTAGGTTAGGAGTAAATTAGAGAATGTTTTGAAAAAAATGTGTTGAAACTAATTTAAAGCTCAATTGGTAAAAGATCCATCTAATGGCCCAAGGTGGTATTATTCTAGAAAATAAATTATCTTAAAAATGAATAGAGGTAGATCTTGATAAAATAACAACTATTTAAAACATTATCCAAAGGCCATAAAATATTAGGGATATTAGATCATTCCTTTACCATATAAGAGATTATAGAAGATTCATTGATAATTTTTTAAAAATAAAAAAGCTGCTAGTAGAACTAACAAAGAAAGATGCACCATTCCAATGGATAGAACAGTGTAAGAAGGCATTTGAGACATTAAAGAAGAATTTTATTAAAATAGCAATCCTTTGAGATCTAGATTGATCTAAGCCCTTCCACATTATGATAGATGCTTTAAAATATGCATTGGATGTAGTAATTACTCAACTTGATGATCAAAAAAGACCATATTATGTACACTGTGCCATCACCAAAGAACAACTCAACTACACCACTATAGAAAAAGAGTTGATGGTTGTGATGTATGCACTTGAAAAGTTCAAACATTATGTACTTGCATATCCTATCATAGTGCCATCAGGTTTTTAATGGCTTGTGATACTACAGGAGTTTAACATCACAATGATAGACAAGAAGGGAACTAAAATATTCAAGCTAATCATTTGTCAAAACTAATATGGGAACCATAGGAATAGGATGAACCATTTTCATATCAATTTCCTAATGAAAATTTATTTACAAAGATAACAATGGTTGTCAACTCAATAGGTAATTCATTAATTATTGATTACATGACTTATATAATCATACAAGAGCTTCTTGTTGAGTGGAATAGGAAACAAAAGGAAAAATTCCTCCATAGAGTTAAATAATATATGAAAATTAATGGGAATATTTAAAATATATGTGCTAATGAACTAATAAGATGGTGCATTCTAGAAGAGAGCCAACAAAGAATTCTATAAGATATACATGAGGGACCATATGGTAGTTGTTATGTAGGATGCAAAATAGCAATGAAGTTGATGATGGTAGGCTACTTTTGGCCTTCCATATTCAAGGATGCAGATAGATTCACTCAATTATGTGAAAGATGTCAACATAATGGATAACTAATGACTATGAATGAAGATCCTAAACAATGGATCTAGCCATTAAAGCCATCTAATATTTGGAGAATTAACTTTATAGGATTCATCACACCAATGTTCAATGGTAAATCATACATTATAGTGATAGTTGATTATTGCATGAAGTGGGTAGAAGTAGCTACAGTCAAAGATTTTATAGCTAAAATAGCTATTAAATTATTTTAGCAATGTATGGTAAATAGATTTGGAGTACCACACATGTTCATATTCCATAATAAAACACATTTTATAGGATCTACATTTAAAAAGCTAATGCAAGAACTTGGAATGAATCATAAATTAATGATGCCATATCATCCCTAAGCCAATGGTCAAGTAGAAGTAACTAATACAGAAATCACAAAGAATCTTAACTAGAATAGTTAGACGATTAGAAAGGATTGGAGCACAAACTGAAATGATGCTCTATGGACATATGGATCCACATGGAAACTTTCAGTAGGATACTTGCCTTATGAACTAGTCTATGAAGAACTTCCTATGCTACTAATCCAAGTAGTGCTACAAACCTTAGCTACTTCTAGTGAACTTGACCTAGATCTAAATTTAGCTCAAGTCTCATGAATCTTAACCTTTTAGAGAAAAATAGACTTGTAGCTCTAATGGGTAATAAAATACCTAAGAAATACTCCAAATGTAGGCATAATGCACAAATACAACAAGTGTCAATACAACTAGATAATAATGCTCTCTATTACAATCCCAGTCATGTGCCATAAAAAGCTAAGTTCCAAACCTTATGGGAATAACCCTATATCATCCATGAAACACACACATTAGGTGCCATGAAAATCTATCACCCAACCAACCCATACAGTCTTATCTTGGTTATTATTAAACAATTCAAACTATTCTATGAACATCCCAACTCCTCTATGGATTCTACCTTATTTACTAAATCATCCTAACTTGTTCCATCTTTTGGTTAACTATTTTTAATAATATTCATGAGGGTGTCTAGTTTGATACTCAGGCACTAAACATTTTTCTTTCTTATTAATTTTTCATATTCTTTATACTTTTTCTATTCTTTCTATATTTTTTATGTTCTTATAATCCTTTACTATTCTTATCATTTTATATGATCTTTTCATCATCTTTCTTGTACATACTTTTATCTATTTTCCAATAAAGTGCAAATAAATAAAGCAAAATGTACTCTTAATAATGTGAAAATTGCCTTATATTATCAAAACATTAAAGAAATGATTCTATATACAATGATACAACATCATCCATCCATTTATTTCTAATAATAAGAGGTTCTTACCATGGTCATAATGATATTCTTTTCCCAATAAAACTAAAATAAATTTATGATCATTATGCCTAGTTAGAAATGTGAAGAAGTAAGTGGAAATGAAAAGGGTGTGACATCAAGAGGATTTGTGGATTCTCTAAGGCTACTACTATAAGCCTTATCCTAATGTCAAGGTCATATTATTTACTTGAGTTCTAATGAAAAGTGAAAGTATGAATAAAATAGTTATTGCCTTACCATATCATTGGGAATACATGTTACCCATGCTTAAAGGTAATCCTCTAATAAGGTGGACATAGTAAAAACATAATAAATGCACAAAATAAATATTTGTGAGGGTCCCACTAGAAAGACATGTTACCAATGCCTATAGGTAGGAAACTTCTTAGAAATCTAAAAAATAATAAGGTGTGCTATTAATAAACTACTTTCTTAAACTTCATTACCAAGTGTTAATACTACTTGTAGCAATGGTAGTCTTATGGTTGTTATTTTTGGGATGATGCAATGCTATGTCATTGGTAAGTCGTATGGACTTGGTTTGAATCTTGGATAGAAAGGCTAATGATTACTTTAATCATATCTCACACAAAAGAATTCATAATGCCTATGGTAAGACACTTTATGTTCCAATTTCTCTAATCCCTTCTATGTCCATTTCACCTCATTAGTATCTATAATCATAATTTAATGGTTTTGTTCAATATAGTATTATTTTCTAATTCTTGCAATACTAGCATGTATGTTTTGCAAGATAGGTATGTTCTACATTCAACTCCTTGAGTACCTACGAACACTTGTAGGTGTGGTTATATAATGGCATTGAGGGTTAAAGCCTGATTTGGGAAGCATCCACTTGTATAACTCTTGTACTTCATACCTAAAGACCAATTTCATATCATCTTGTGCCTTTGAGATACTTTAACCATAAATTTTTACTTTCTTAAGTTTCGTATATGATCATACTTTTGGCAATCCTCACTACCATCTCTTATACATCTAATTGAGACTTTTTGCCAAATATTCTTTCTTTATAATCTTTGATAGCCAAGTTTTCATAAATTTAAGCATCATATATGATCAAATACCCTTTAGAAAACTTCTACATATTTCAAACTATCCATTGGAATTAATCTTTTCATCAAAAATTTTTGACAATGAAATCGTATTTATGATGTTGTAGGCTCTACGATGTTGTAACTACAATGTCACATCTATGATGCCACAGTGACAAAAATATATATATATATGCACAAGAAGTTAGAAAATGTTTCATTTTCAAATTTCAAAGTAAGGGGAGTTCATGCTATTTTTCTAAGTCTCTAATGCCTAAACATCAAAGCGCCCTAACTTCCTCACTTTAACTTTGTTTTACATGATTTTCAAACCCTCTTAATCACAGAGTGACCAACTTAGTAGTGGGGGAGAGTATAGAGTCAAATTGAGTCAAATGTTTCTAATGCTAAAAGAGTATATTAACAGTAAGAATAAAGAAAAAATAAGAATATTTTAATAAATCAATTAAATAAAAGCTAATGAACCTAAGTGATTATCCTAGCTAACCATTCAAATAAACAATGAACAAGGAAAGGATAACTATGAGAAGTCCTAATAATTAAAGAAATAATAAAGAAGAATGTATTTTTAAATTTTTCTGACTCTAAAATTATAGTAAGAGTCATAGGTAATAATAAGAATATAATTTAAAAAAAAGACCAATGATATGATAAGGAATATGAATACTAGAGACCTAATTAAATCCTTCCATAAGCTTAAATAAATCTTTGATGATTGCAGATGGCTTCCAAAAGACATGTAGTAGAAGGATCCTCACCACATGGAAGTAAAAGACCATGAGGTCAAGGTAGAGGACTAGTTAGAGAACAATGTCACAAGTGGAGTAGGAAGAATAATTCTTTAGCATTCATTAATAAACACCTATTACTAAACAATCTACACATGCTAAGGTAAAAGTACCACCAACTCCAGAATAAGAACAACAACTCATGCTATCAGCCGAATGTTTGTAGGAAATCCAAGAGAATTCCATCATGTCCATAGTGATTATGGAATTCAATTTTGAACCATTCAGGAGCTTGAACTTGAAAAAATCTAGATCTAATTACAAGCCTCTCCTCTATGGCCAACTCTATCAAGAAATAGTGAGTGGTACCTGGGGAAAGTATATCAATTTTGGAAGAACAAATAAGATGATGCTAGTCCTAAGATTGAATGAATCTTTGTGCCTTTTTCTATTGAAGCTATTGCAAAGGCACTTAATTCTCCAAATGTCAAAGCAAATGTAGCATAAATATG
Organism: Gnetum montanum; assembly: GCA_015680685.1. Lineage (NCBI taxonomy): Eukaryota > Viridiplantae > Streptophyta > Gnetopsida > Gnetales > Gnetaceae > Gnetum > Gnetum montanum. The sequence goes on from MNCI01003795.1 coordinate 380,609, forward strand.
CACTAGATCTAACACTGACACAAAGAAGCTATGGCTGCAGAGAGCATATGGAAAATAGAATGAGAAGTATAGTGAAGTAACTATTAATGAGATTATCTATTTCAAGATCGAAACCTACCATCTATTCCCTAGGAAAAGGCTTAATAGAAATTTCACCTATGCTTTCAAAGGAAGCATAATTCTCATGGGAAAATTCAATGTCAACATAGGAAATCTGTTCTCTTTAGAAATATAGAAAAGGTCTGAAGAAAATAAGGTAGGAAAAGTCACACTATCATTCCCTTGAATTATTAGGAAGTTGTACAAGCAAGTAGGGATTCCGAGATATACAAATAATGTTATGAGGAAATCCTAGAATGCACACTATGCTGAGATGCCCAAAATAGTGCCACCAAAGATAGATCAACTTGAGAAACTAGTAGACACTAAGAGAGTAGCAAGATCCAAAAAGCAAGTAAAATTCTAGGATCTAGACATAATAAGTAGGATCCAAAAGATCAACTTATATTGGTGATAGACTAGTCCAAGTGCTCCACTTGCATAATTAGATTACAAGCCTTCCATTAGCCACTTGCAGCAGATCGTAGAAATCATCAATTGGGGAATAAGAAAAGTTTTAGTATTGAAGTAAGAGATAACTTCATAAGACCTATAGTATCAATAGGACCTATGAGTGGTTAACTCTAATCACAAGTAGGAGAGGATGAAAATTGAACACAATAGATCTTAGGGAATGCTACATCTTTCTAGGTTATAATAGAAATTGAAGAAGCAACCATAATGATGGTAATGTAACACCAAGATGTAGTAGGAGTAGTAGAAGTAATATTTGATCACATTAAAGAATAATTAAACATTTCCATTGTGCCACCAACAAATATTACTAGAACTAGAGATGTTTGAAATGCTAGCTAGTATGTCCATGACCCTAGCAAAACATGAAGATGTCCTTAATCAATTCTTGTAGATAACAAAGCAATGAAAAATCTCTTTCATATTCCTAGTAATATTATTATAGTCTAGTTTTATTTGATTACAAAAAATGGAAAGATGATCATGATAGAGATAAGGGCAGAACATGTAGAAAATTAAGTGCAAAGATTACAAGTTGAATTAGTAGCCTTCAAAGTAGAAAAGACAAACCTTGCATAGTATATAGCCCCAAACCAGCTAGTTGCATTTAGAACAAAACAAGTGAGGATGCTCATAGCAAGGAATGTTCAAGTAGAACTGGACCAGGTGAAGGCTATGTAAAATACATCAATGGTAGAAGCACAAAAATATGCACATGTCATAACCATAACTTCCTTAGAAGAAGAAAATAAGAAATGTGTTGTAGATAATACAAGGTTGACAAAAATTGAAAAGCAAGAAAATTTTCTTAAAGAAAGCATTCATCAACTACAATAATAGTCCATCAAAGTTAACCATGACATGAATAGATTGGCTAGAGAAAATTGAACCTTATCAATGGAAGAAGTCCATGCAATTTGACAAAAATCAACAATTAAAATTAATGTGTGAAAGAACGAAGCTAAGAAACATGAACAACTTAAAGAAAACTTAAGAGACCATGTGGGCATGTATAAGCAAATCAACAAAGAATAAATCTAGATAGCCAAATCCAAGATTAGTTCAATCACAACACACATGCCTATTGGCAACCAATTCTAGATAGCCTAGCCCATGTCCACTAAGTTGAAGCAAATAATAAATATCTGTAGATTAAGGATCTCATAGAGTACATGGCATTAGCAAACCTTCGATATGCTAATCTAGCCATGTTAACAGTAGGTAGACTAAGAAATAAGCTAGAGCAATAGGTAGCTATCATGTATGCATTATACAAGAAGGAGTTTGAAAATAAAAAAGATGCCCAATAGAAACTACAAATTACAAACTCTAAACTCAAAGTAATAAAAGCTAGCTATCAAGATCAAAAAGACATGAAAGAAAACCTAGCCTACACAATGACTAATTACCATGAATTGAGAAAGGTGTCTAAGATTTTTAAAGAAGAGAAAAGGCAATTCACAACTTGGTACATGAAAGCCAGTAAGATGTTTTCATAGCTACCATGCACATGGAAAGTACCGAAACCATCAAATATTGTAGAATTCACATGGATGGTACATGATCCTAGATAAAAAAAAGACAAGCTTTAGACACTCCTCAACCATTACAAATTCTAGAAGCATAATGACAACTAAAAGAAACCAATAGAGAAACCACCACAACTAGAAAATTAAAGATTGCATTGATATCTATCATTTTTTTTTATTTTTGTTTTTGTTATCAATTGTATCCATCATGCTATGCATGATAGTTTTATAAAATACCTCTCAAACCACACTGCAACATTCAGATTCAAGTAGTCATGTATATAAGTAGTTATATCAAGGTCTAAGTATACCTCCTAATTTTGTAAGGAATTCTATCCTCCTTTTATTTTAACTTGAGGATGAGTTTCTAGTCAGTTGTGGATATATGATAGAACCTATTTTTAATAGGCTACAACATTTCATCTATGATATCATATCTATGACATCGTAGCTCTACATATGTCATTGTTGATATGATGTAGTGGGTCTTGTTCACCCCTATAAATACCAACACTTGGTCACACTAATGAACAACTTTTATTATAGTCTTAGGAAAATTTTTACAGGTTTTTTTCTTCATAGTAATAGAGTGAATGCTCACAGTGTGATGTTGAATAGTTGTACAAAATCTTTGTTCAAGTAGATTGTGCTTCAACACAGTTCATGAACAAAAATAAAGATCAATATTGTTCTCCACCATTGTAACATTAAACTTAGTATTTTATTTTCTACAAAGTCATTTTCTTTACTTAGTGTAATTTTCATGCTTACTTTATTTAATCCTTTACATTGCTTAAGTACTTTAGTTTTTCATGTTCATTAGTAAGTTAAAATGAGTATAACTATTTTTCAGCGTATAAGTGCAATCATTTGCTAATCCTAGTAGTGTTATTGCTTCATTCACCTAGTAGCATAATACTTGGTAACCCAATGATGATTTCATGAACCCAAGACATGTATGGCCAACTAGGAATGGTTACTCATTACCATGAGATAGAGTAGATTTATATTTCTATCATCACTTATATATTTAGATTTTATTATCACTTTCATCATGTTTGTACTTAGGAGTAACATGAGCCAAAAACATCAAGATATCATATGCCTCCCTTAGAGTTAAACCATATACTTGTACTTCACTAACTTGAAGTGGGAAGACAATGATCATGAACTGATTATCAACTTCTAGCATACTTACATTGTCCATTCATAGAGTATGATCTAGTCCTACATTTGCACTCATGAATTCTATGGTAGCATGTTGGGATACCCAACCACTCATCAGATGCATTATATTATATCTACCATTGTCCACTATTCATTCATATGAAAATCTAATTCATATCATGTCAACTTAAATAAACTAATACATTTCAAGTTATGTATTCGTAGAAACTCTAATAAAAATAATTTGATCCTATTAGAGAAATATTCCTATTACTTCAACATAACTAAAGTAGAAAAAAATCTTGTTGGATTTTCATATTATCCTCAAATATAAGAGAGTTAATATCAACTTGTAATTTGATACTCAAAAATTTGACACATAGCTTATGCATTATCATTCATGTTCTACCAATATAATATTATCTCTGGAAAAGCCTATAAATTTTCTAAAAATTTTTCAAGTAATTTATTTTTTTGATCTACTCTAGCTTGTCATTTTTCTAAAGGCCTTCCATCACCTCATTCCATATATTAATGTGGAATTCAATGTAATCTATAATCATTGTTATGTGCTTTGCTTAATCAAATGTTATATCCAAGATCTTTGGTTCATCTCCAAGAATACTTGAATATCCACTACTTCTTTTCCATAGCTTGAATGATTCATAACAATTTTTTTCCTAATATTTCTTTTTCATATCATAATAGGAATATCATTCTCTAGGTATAATATTATATAATGAATATGTTATGTTCCACAAAGATTCTTTACTTGATTTGATATATATCCTTCTATGAATTCCTTCAAGTCATATACCATATCAATGTAATATGGAGTGTAGTTTCCTTCACTATCTTAATCTATAACATCATACATATCCATAAGTTCTAGTAGAGAAATGAAGTTCTTGTTTCACATATCCATTAATAGTCTTTTAAATCTTCCATCGATACCCTCATGCGCAATCCCTACCAAAAGGAAGCTCAACTCTATAATGTTATAAATTCTTGTTATCATAAGTAATAATAAGTAAAGAAAATTATATTTATTTTTATCATCTCCTTTGTATTTAATCACTTATAGAAAAAGTGTATCAAGTAATGGCTTAAAAGAAAATTTTGAATTATTTTCATCCAAATCATCTAAATGATACTCTTCTCCATGTACCATTTCTAAATAATTGAGCAATCTTGTCATAACTAAACATCTCTTGGAATTAAATATTTTATTCATAATATCACCATACCTATTAATAGGGTCATCCTCTAAATCCTTCAAGAACTTTGATAATGATGCAATGGTAAATGAACTAAAGTGTCTTAAACCTATATATCCCTACCATTTAATTAGAATTCTTGTAAGGAAGATTTGGAACCTCTCTTTTTTAAGAACTCCCTTAAGTAAAATTTACATTTTTGGTAATGAATTTTTTGACTTATCCATTGTATCATGAATGATGCTTAGCTAATTATGAAACCACCTTACTGCTAGATCTCTATGAATTTAGTATGTGTTCATGCATATAGTTACATAATCATACTGATTTTAAAACTCTCTTTAAATTCTATCTTTTTCCAAAGGGTCCTTTGTACATTTCCTTCTTTTGATTAACATATGAAAACATCTACAAATTAAGAAATCATTTGTTCTACTAAAAGGTTATATTTGGATAATATTTTCTAAAAATCTTTCATAACTAATTTTTTTCATTAGTTGTAAATCTAGATCAGCTAATTTAGGATTAATGTAAATTTTGAGTAGAATACATTAACTCATAGTCATAAGAAATATTTTAATTGGTTCAAATGTTTCATCTCTCATAACTTGTATACCTTTTAATGATGACTAGTCAACCATATCATCAACAATTCTTTCAAAAATAATTATTGTTGTAATCTTGCTAGATCTTGATATTATCATTCTAGTGTTTTCATGCTCAAAGAATACATGTCCATCCTTTAAATTACATAAATGATTATAAAATATACTACTCAAAATCCCATGAATTTTATGCCAAACCCTCTTGTAAATGTTAATTCCAAAATATTTCATTAGCTTCAATACACAACTTCCATTCTAGATAACATGATTTGATTCAAATTCATATATAATGTATGAACTTTGATCATTAGCATTCATTGCATGCATCATTTATGAAGTCCTTCTAATACCATCCATTGTAATATTATGCATATAGTTCTACCTAAAAATAATTAATACATAATATAAATAGAAACTTATTAGGATTTAGATATTAATGTTCTAACATAGTTTTTTTTAATCAATATGTCCATCCTTTTTGTTATTCTTGAAAGATCTCTTTTCTATGAATGCATTGCAAATAGGATGCATTAGCCTACTATTGATTGGATTAATAAATTCAATTTCTAGCCAAATATTAATCTTAGTAAGATTAGGCATACAACTTCATAGAAAATAGAAGTATTAGAAATTCAAGATATCATATATACAATCCTTCCTTTATACTATATTTAAGAGAATATTATGGGAGAACAAAGAAAATTCCTATCATTACTCATTAATTAATTCAATATAAAAATCAATCTGATTATTAGATAGTCAAATAATATAGTAATCAGTCATGCTTTCTAAATCACATCTTAACTCCATTCTATGTTTTATTCATGAATATACCATAGTATCTTCTATCTATGCTCTATATATCATCTCATCCATAAGGAATCCTTCCTTTTTACATTCATGTTTTAACAACATCTTTTTCCAAATAATTTACCACATCTTTTCCCTATATCATTTGATAAGGAGTCAATATTCAACCTCTATGAATATAAATAAATATAATGGAATAATTATTTTAATATCTCATCATAAGGATTAAATATTGTAAGGACAACTTCAAATAATACATAGTCTAAAATATTAGTATATAATAAGATATGCATATGTTATCATTATAATAACATTAAATATAAATGTAGATCTTATATGTATCATTCATTTTGTCATAGATATTCATAATGAAAAAATCATTTATTCTCTATTCTAGATTACCATGCATGACATTTAACCTAAATTAGTTCATCATCACTAAACCATGTGCTATGAAGAAATCTCTATGAATTAAATAGTTAACATATATAAAGATCACTAAGATTTCATAACTTGAAACATGCATGATCAAGCGTCCAATCTCAATCATGCATGAAACACCACCAAAAATTCATGTTGTAAATTGTAACCTTCATTTCCCAACTTCAGGTAAGATTTTATTATAAATGTAAGATTTGTAGTCCATGAGCTACAATCTTGCATACATTGGATTTTTGGGCTAAACAATGCCTTATAACTTCTTGTTGCCTCACATCCCAAGTGGAAAAAGTTACCTCATTTCTATATTTGGGCTTGGGAAGGCTGAAAATTCCTTGGGAATGGCCAAAATTGGTATTTTCATGGGTTTTTGTAGAGGTATAGCCTCAACTACACTAGAACCATCTACCCCCAGTGTAGATGAAATTGATGGGTTTTTCCATCTCTAACTCAACATAGTCACCACAAAAATTGATGGGATTTTCCATCTCCAACCCAGCATAGTCACCACAAAACCCAGCATAGATGTAGCATTGGAATTATTGAGATTTTCCATTTTCATTTCAATTTCCATTTTCCCAATAATGGCCAATGTAGTTACCCCAAGTCTTAAGCAATTGTAGCAAGGGAAACATAGACAACATTTTCCATAGTTTCTAGCAGTTTCTGTAGTTGCCAACATTTTTGACATTTACGACATTTCCCATAGTTACCAACATTTTCCAACAACTTCAGCATAGTGCATTGAGGTTAGCATAGTTGGTAGGATGTCAACATAGTAAATAGATGGGCTTTGATATCTATGGTGTATTCCAAACTTACTATAAATGGAAACTATGCTAAAAATTGCAATAGTTACCACCCACCTACAAATACACATCAATCTATCAATAATCATGAAAATGATGTGTAGATCCCACAAATAGTAATTCCACATCTTAGACTACAAAAATTATGGATTTCTAGCAAGACAATCCCATTAGTCCTATGGTACCACCACTAACTCTTCCCCCTTATGTTCCCATTCCATAGTGTACCAAGTACAACAACGAAGGCGACCCCAACTTCCATCTCATAACCTTTCGTTCCAAGTACTTGTTACTACAAGCTTGGCCACACCCAATCATAAGAATCTTCCCTACATCTCTTATGAGAAAAGCCCTTGACTAGTACTTTGCTTTGCCAAGAGGATCCATATCCTCTTTGGAAGGCCTAATTTTGCAATTCGTTAACAATTTTAAGTATAACTTGAATCCTAATACCATCCTTAACCAACTAATGAGGGTGAAGTAAGGATCCCTTAAACTAGTGCAAATGTTCATCCAATGGTGGAATGCTTTGCTAAATAAAATTTTGGAGATGATAGCTAAGACCCACTTTCTAACTATATTCAAGGGAATAGTTAATGACTTCATCAAGTCAAAATTGTATTACCTTGATCCATGGTCACTTAGTTAGGCCTTTTCTCAAACCAAAAACATAGAGGATGCCATGAAAGCTAGCCATGACCCTACCTATATGGCATATAAAAACCAACATGCACAAAAGTACAAGGAGAGGAGAAGGCAAAACAATGTAGTGGTGACCACTATGGAAAAAGAAAAAAAAAACAACCACCAAGGGGTCTAGAACTAACAAACTTAAGGCCCATTCTAACAACAATAATCAACCTTCAATGTTTGGGGCCTCTGCATCAACTATTTCAAGGTTTGAATTTGAGCAAAAATACTAAACCAAATACACTAGGTTATCTTTAAAGGCATCAGAAGTATTAGACCAACTATTAAAGAGTGGGAGGATACAATATAAGTAAATGACTGAAAATGCTTGTAAGAGGCATGAGAGGCTTTGTGAAAAAGCCAAAGACCCCACTCAAGCAACCAAATATGATCCTCTAGTACCTATATATTTTAATCTTGACCACTTTTTCCACTATCATTAGTTTCTAGGCCATGATACTAATTTTTTCATCACATTAAAAGATAACCTGCAAAAGATGATAGATAGAAGTGAGTTGGTTCTTGATACCTCAAACCTAGTTAGACCTTAAAACTAGTTGATTCATTTTTATAAGGATCCATTAAATGCCAATAATAGTCCATACACCATAGCAACATTAAATGTTAACCATGACCCAAGGCCTATGAGGAAACCATTTGTGATTAGGGTACCTCCTCGTAATGAAAGGGGTCCTTGAACTTTGAAAAGTTTAAGGCCCCTCTTTGTTGTAAGGGTTCCATCACCAATAGCCCCCAAAAGAGCCTTTCATAATCATATTACCTCCCCTTACCATTACAACCAAGTCCACCCATACAATTGAATAATGATTTTCCATGGTGTCTAATGCAACAACTTCTTCTTCCCAACCAACCAATAACAACAAAAAGTCACCAAAAAAATAATGAAAGAAGTGTGCACAAAATCCTAAAAGCAAGAATGATAAGAAAGCTAATGGATTTATGGAAGTGGATCCATCAAAGCCCACCTCCATCTCATCCATACCCATGACCTCTACAATGCAGGCTTCTTTAACTAGTAAAGCATGGAAAGATCCCAAACATTAAGAGAAAAGAACAACCTAAACACAAAGTTTCCATTTTGTGGTGCATAGAGGAAGTTAATAATAATAGGAATGAAAAATCCATATCCAATAACAAAGACTTTCTAAATGAGATGGAACAGGTCAAGTAGTCACTAAAATAGAAAAATACAACCTTGAGCATGTATGACCTAGTTATGACTTCTACTGCATACCACAAAGCATTAGTTAAGATGTTGACTTCCATCCCTATTAGTGAAGACATCCCCACTAATGAAGAATCTATCCATGTGATGATGATACCTTCTTCACCTAGGGAAGCAATGTCAACATCACTAGTGTTTCACAATAGTGAAATCAAGACTAATCCCAAAAATAGTGAGGCAACCAAGGCATCCCTCTTTATAACAATATGGGTAGGACAATATAAAGTCCGTAGTGTCATGTTTACAAAGGGGCAGAAACAAACATGATACCTTATACCATTGTTGAGTGTTTGGGCATAACATAGAAAATGAAACACACAATGACTTTAGCCCTTAAATCCTTTAATGAATCATGGGTTATTATCAAAGGATTCATCTCCTTAGATTTTGTGGTAGGGGAATAATTCCCCATAACAAAAAACTTCTTGGTGGTAGAGGAAATACCAAGATTCATCCTTATCTTGGAAATGCCTTAGCTAGCTCAATTATAAGTTGTATCTTCACCTATCCACCAAGAAATTTACCTATCTTATGAAGGAGGTGAAATAATCATTCACAATGATAGTTTAGTTCCCCTAGCAGTTAACAATATTGATGTAGAATAGGGATTTGAAGTGGAGTTTTAGGAAGAAACTCTTGTCATTAGCCACGAAATCGAGGAGCCTAAAGTTGCAAAAAAGGCCAAGACCAATAATGATAAACCTATTGATGCACCATGGGGAGAGCTCCCCATTAACATCATTAATGAAGGTGATGGGGAATATAAGCTTGTGCAATATATACTGTATTCATTTGCCAATATTTCAAAGATTAGAAAACATTTGCAAAAGTAAAGTGTACCCTTGATCCTCCTACCCTATGCACTTGTAATCATGTAGTCATATGTACTTATAGCATGTTAGCCTAGTTTACATTTCACCTATTTGTGCCATTTTACCTTTGCTTTATGTTAAATTTACATTTTCATATAGCTTAAATTTTACTTTGGTTTTGCATTTTTACTTTTAAAGCCTTTTATTTTTGTTAAAAAAATGTTATAAAAACTTTAAAACTAGAAAAAATCCATAATTTTTTTTTATCATATGGCCTACTAAGGTCTTAAATTGGGAAAAATGTGAGGGCCTTCCATGGCCTAAAACTGGAAAACAACCTTTTAAACTTACTTCTGTTTCAATCTACAATCTTATTTCCTAGCTAATATTTGCCTTTTTATGACATCATAACCATATGAGATAGCCAATGAGGCCTTAAACCATAGCTATAACATAAAATCATGAGATCATAATAAAACCATAATGCTAGAACAATATTACCAAAAGTGAAAATTAACCTTAAAATTAAAATGTCTACAATGTAATAACCAAAGCTACATGGTATGGAGAAATGTTAAACAATAAGCCAAAAATAATAAAACCATCCACAACTAAATATTTGGCTAATAGTAGCCTCAATAACATCAAAATCAAATGTGACCAACAATAAGAACAATTAAGAATAGATAATGGGTAATGCTAGGTGGCCTCTAGAGGAGGTGGTGGAGGGTCATTTTCACCCTCATAGCTGAGGTCCCCAATATCGGCTAGTCTCTATAACACGATAACATAAGGCCAATTAGTAATTAACACATAATAAGACTATGTCAATAACTTAAACAAAAGAATAAACCATAGCAAAACTTATATAAGCAAACCTAAGAGGGTTCTAGACTATCATATTCCATGGGGAAAGTCTAAAGACCAACCTCCAGATGGTGGAGGAGCTAGTCTTCAATCATGTCAGCCTAGTGTACATCCCCAAGATTAACACTAGTGAGGATGTTTCTCTTGTTGACATCACTCCATGTAGGAGGCTCATGTGAGAAGGTTGCGGTGGTTACCTCCTCTAAGGTAGTAATCATCTAACAAATAGGGGAGTTAGCCACAACCATAGTCTCTGAATAATTTGTAGACATCCTTTGCATGGATCCCTTCATAAATAAGTTCAATTGGCACCATCTTGTAGCTTCATCCTACAACCACTCAAGGTAGGCATCCCACTCAACCTTATACTATCTCTTGTGATCCTTTTGCACTTAGCCTTACTTAAGGATCCAAGTGCAATAGTCCTATCATCCATCAACCTTGCAATTTAGAACATCCATTTGAAGCTTCTATTTTACTACCTCTCTAGCAAGGGCAACCTTTCCATGAATAATATTCCAATAGCATGCCCAAGTTATTTCCTTTGTATGCAAGGGATCCCTATTGGTCACTTAAGCCTCCATGAACTCATTGCAATACTTGAGATACTTCACCTCATCCATCAACTTCTTTTTCCCTCTCTTTAACACCACAACTTGTTCCCACAAGAACTCATTTGAGAGTTTACAATCTGACAACGATTTTGTACATGAGGGTGCACGTAAAGTTGTACCCTCGTACAACTTATGTGTAACATTTATCATATTAGAAGGTAGGGAAGGTAATGCATCAATCTTTATAGCTTGGTTAGGATCCCATCTAAACTTAGGCACTGCAAATGATAGCAAATAAAAAAATTAGGCAAATAAAACTAGTTAACAACTAAAAATGAAAAACAACAAAAACTATATAACCATTAAAACAAAATGAAAATAAAAAACATGTGAACAACAAAGGAAAAATGCATTAGGACCCTCATAAACTTCTAAAGATACTTGTTGCAATAGGTTAATCATGTCTTCATCTACATTCTACATGAACTTAATCTTATCAGGGGTATCCACCCATGGTTGCATGGGGAATGTAGAGGTGGAAGCATTAACCTAAGGCTTCAGAGCTACAACAAGAATAATAAGCAATCAATAACTAATGACCAAGACTAAAAATAATAACATATAAAACTAGAAATCATAAGTACCTAATAGGGGATATATCTCTCTAGCCTATAGAACCTAGAACTAGCTTAGAGAGAATCCCTTGTTACCATGACAAGTCTTTAACCACTTATCAACTTCCTCCTAGTGATTCATCTCCTTCCCTGCTTTGGTGATAATCATCATGCAATCATTGGAAACACAAAAGAGATCATTGAAGATGGATTCATTAACATCGAAGGGTATAATCACACTATGAATATGGGTGACAAACCTCTTGACTCCTTTGCTAGAGGAGTCAATGATGTTAATCATTTTTGCAATGGAAATGATGGGGCTTGGGGCCATGAAGATGTCAAGCAAGCCTGCATGAACAATCCTTACTTGAATAGCCTTGGATGCCTGATTATCCAACTAATATTGGGTAGGTTCCATCTTATCTAACATGAGGATTAACATCTCCTTAGTGCATCCTGAAGTGATTATAGCCACTTAAGCTGATGGCACAACCCCTACAACATAATAAATATGACCCGTTAGCCTTGACATAGGTGCATCATGTAAAACAAAATATAACAAATATAGCCAAATTAAAGAAAAACTAGTGTAACCATTTAAACAACCAAAACCTAAATAACTTAATGACAAGAGGTAACCAAAATAAACAAACCAAGATACTCACTTTGCCTATAAGATAAAGGCATCATAAGAGTTCTAGGAGATGAGTTCATTTTTGCATCATGAGATGGGTTTTCCCACTCACTATGTATCATCCCATTGGCTAGACACCTCTAATAGGTCTTAGGATGATTTTTGATGTAGTTATCAAATTCATCCTTCAATTGTTCTAGCACCTCAAGCCTTACTATTGGGCTTTTGGTGAACACCCCCACTACTATTCGGGCTAAGGGTAAGAGATTGCCACCTTTGATCAATCCTTAATCATTTACCCTATACCTGTAGGAAAATGAAAACAATGAAAATTATTGAAACTTAATTACATAACCAAAGAAAAATAACAAATAAACTAAAAAAAAATTATAAAATTACACATATCCCTCTATGTGGTTGACAGTGCTAGGGGGCTCTGGAACGAGGTATGCACATGATGGTCCACCAACAAGGTGTTACTGATGTTGTACTACCTAAATTCAAGCATCTCCAAATTTTTTGATAATTTACAAGTGTCCATGGTGGTCATGTCATCATGTGCTTCACCCTTTGCATAGACCTTAGGATCATCAACTAGAAACATGATGATCATACTAGGGAAGTGAGGCACAATGGCTTCCACAATGGCCATTGTTGTATGGGATGCTAAGTGTGACCAAATCATCAAATTAAAGTTCTATAGTAGGTAGGTTAGAAACTTGCTTGCTCTTGGCCTAATCCATAGATTGGTTTTTCCACTCCATGTTGGAAGGTGGAGGGTTGGGACTAGGCACATGAATACAATATAAGAACCCCACCAACTCTATGATTACCAAGATGGGCTTCAAAAGGCCCTAGACCATCCAACATATAACTGTTACAACCTTGTAAAACAACATTAAAACTTAGTAATCGTAAAATATCAAAAACATTACAATTACCATGGTACATGAATATATAAACCTATGTCTACAACCAAATAACACTTAAACATGGAAAAAAACACTTAGGAAAAATACCAAATGAAATAGTTCACACTTAAATGGAAATGACATTTTGCAACCAAAATTATCAATTTGATAGTTTACAAGCAAAAACATGGAATTGATAGTGTAGAACTAAAATCTTGGTTTTCATGTTTAATTTCATGCTTAATAAAATTTCAAAATATGACCCAAGTCCATTAACCAAAATTTAATAGAATTGACCAGCAACAACACCAAAACTATAATGGCTACAATAAACAATTGACAAAAAATAGTAATTTTTTTTAAATTTGATCTAAACCATCTTTAAACCATTATTAACACTTCAAATATCCACAAGAACATGGGACATTGATCAGAAAAATTTTCCAAAGTGTCAACATTGCCCATCTTTACAAGGGTAAATGTTTAATAGCCATAAAACCTTAATTTTGCACCACTTTATAGAAACATTTGTAAAAACGTAATCACTTAATAAAATTTGATGATTCCATAGTTTTTGGAATTATAAAAACATGAACTATAACCCATAATAATAAAACATAAAAAATTATTAACCAATGTTTCAAAAAAAATTACAAAGTTAACCTAATTGTGACCATCATAGTTAAAACCCAATTTCACACGAGTCTATGGAGACACTTGCTAGAAACAAATAGTTCATCCAAATTAAATGATTCCATAGCCATTTTATTCCTTGAATAATGTACTAAAAACACATAACATTAAAACTCAATAATTCATAATAATTTACTACAGAAAAAATATCAATCTTACACCAAAAAACAACAAAAAATGGAAAACCTACTTGACACATCCTGACAAAAACATCCATAAAAAATTAACTGTAAAGCAAAACCAAGTGGTTCAAAAACAAGATAGACCAAAAAATAACAACCGATAATCCCATAGCCTTGAATAATTAAAATACCTAGCCATTTCCTTAGAAATAAATTCACAAGTGGCATTGCTTTTTTGGGTGGAGAAAATAAAAAAAACCATGGAATCCATGGAAAATAGCATTTATTCCACAACATAAAAAATCAAAAATCCAAGTAATTCCAAAACCTAGTAAACATGACATAAATATATAGATAGAATTTTATAAAATTCAAATATAATGAATACACAAGCTTAGATCTGAGAAACAGAATAAATGAAATAAATGGAAAAAATAGGTAAGGCTACATACTTGGGATAAATAGTAGTGGAGCATTCTCTTATCCTAGGACATGGGAATTGGAAAAGGCCATGTGTATCTACATCTACCTCCTTCAAGGTAAGGTTCTTAGTAGGATCCTTCCTTCTTAACATGGTGTGGAAAATTGATGTCGAAAAACACTAAAAATCCTTGGATTTTACGAGCACTAGGATGACTACATTGGCACTTGGAGTAGAGAAGGCTATGAAAATGTTGGGGCTAGTGGTAGTATCAAGCATAGATCTACAAACTTTGGTGCAAAAGCTAGGAAGGATGAAAACAAGAATGATTTTTACAAGTTTGAACAAAGAAAAATCACTTAAACCTAAGTGCCCACCTTGGAACCCTAGTTTCCATGCACCACTTCCATTTTCCTCGGTAATTGAAATTAGAATATTAGACTACATTGAATGAAAGAAATTCATTCCATTCGAAACCTTCTAATTCAATGAAGGCCCCACTAGGCATTGAGTAAACAAGCTAATTCCATGACTATGCTAGTATTTTGGGCTTCCAAGATTAACTACACTAGGGTTCAGATGCATGGGAGCCTTGGGATAGATCCCAAATTACATTTACCTCCAACATCTAGTCCCCAATCCTACATCCATTTTTAAGAACCTCATGATCAAGTTAGGCAAGTAGGTGTCAACATCTAGGCAACCTGAACTACAAAAAGTCACAAAATTCATGAGAAAACTTCTTATTCCATGTGACTATGCTAGCTTGGAGCCTACCTACACTGGCCTAGCATAGTAACTAGAATATGATGTATTTTACTACTTCCCATTAGCCCACCTATGTCATACACTAATGCATGAAACACTATAACCAAAACCACAAGTGGAAGTTAGGATTAGTAGTCATTGAGCACCGAAATAGCTTTAAACGTTGTTACAAACTAGATTTTTGGCATGACTACACTTGGAAAGTGTATGGCTATGGTAGCCTAGTGTAGTCAAGAATGGAATAGGCCTCATTTCACATACCAAGCTTACCATTGATACAAAAAACCCATGCCATCTTCCCAAACCCTAGCCTAAGCTCCTGGGAGCCTTAAAACTTTGTCAAATTCACCAAATGATCCACAAATTGGTCAAAATCCATGACTACACTAGAGGAAGGTTGTGACTATGTAGGCCTAGCATAGTCACAAGGTTTATGATTGGAATTAACCATTAAAGTAGCAATGAAACTCCAAACTACCATTTCACAACCTTCACACCTCCTCAAGACACTTGATGACCTTATACTATCATTCAATCAAGCATAAACCCTTTAAAATCTATTTTTCAAACCTAAATATGCAAGTTCAGTGTAGTCACTAGTGGTGCCTAGTGTAGTCCATGTAAAAAACCTTAAAATACATCATTTCTTAGTCAAACCAACTCTCTAAGGACCTTAAAACCTTGCCAAACTACAAATCGAGTGAAAATTCACCATTTATTAGTCCATGATTATCAACTATCCTGGAATTTGCATGACTAGACTAGGTTAGCATATTCAACAATAGAGCCTAGGATAATCCATAGGGAAAACCCCAAAATAGGGTAGAAACAACTCAAATCGACTTTCAAAAAGACCTAGCATCCTATTGGATCATGTTGAGACCATAAAACCTTAGGAAAAAAAGCCAAAATTCATCATTTCTCATCATAAATCTCTTAACTATGCTAGGAATTGCATGCCTAAGCTAGGCCAATGTAGTCAAGAGGTATTTGGCCTTTCCAAAACCCAAACAACTACTAGAATTGATAATTTTGATGTTGAAACCCTAGCCAACATCACCAGTGATCCTAGAAGTTCATTAGCATGGTTGATTGGGTATGAAAACTTACCAAAATTCATATTCCATGCATGAATATGTTGGGAAAGCTTGTGACTATGCTAGCTAAGTGTAGTCATAGTGAAAACATGTTTAGTGGCAAGGTTTACCAGCACTATACCACTTAGAATGATACAAAACTGACTTAGGAAATCTAGAATCTTGTCCCAATTCATCCAACTAAAATTTCATCCTTTCTTCATCCTAAAAACATAAAATTCCCTATGACTACATTGGCCTAGCATAGTATTATGGGAAATGTCGTAAAACCTACTTCCATTGCCCAAATTTGACATCCAAGTAGCTAATTTAGTTCTTCCATGATCCTACACTAACCTAGGAAGCTAGTAGAGCACTAATAATAACCTTGGAATATCAATAATGAACTTATTTCATGTGAATATGCTAGGGCCTACCATGACTACGTTAGGCCATCATAGTCACCAAAAACATTAGTTTCAACTTTCAAAAGGTAGAAAACAAAGCTAAAACTTACTAATCCTTAATACCAACCCTCTATGCTAGCTGTCTAGGCTACCAAGAGCTCGAAAGTTCCCATATTAAGTCTAGGAAATTGCCCATTAGTTTTGAATATGTTGAGGAATACATGACTATGTTGGGCCAGCATAGTCACCAATGGATACATGATTTTGAAGTTTCTAGGAGGTGAAAATAATGCCAAAACTTGCTAATCTTTAGTACCAACCCACTACACTAGCTATCTAGGCCACCAAGAGCTCAAAAGTGACCATATTAAGCTTGAGAAACTATCCATTAGTGTATACTACACTAGGGAATGCATGACTATGCTAGGTCAACATAGTCACCACTAGAGCCTAGTGTAGTCACAAGAAAAAATATCAATTTTACATCAAAACAATCTTGAAATGACCCCCTCATGTACCCAAACTCTCCTGGTAGCCTTGTAGCCTCATACCATGCCCACTAAGGCCTAAAAATAGGAAAATCTAATCCTATTTAGTCAATAATGACCATGTTTTATCACATGTATTCCACTTTGATGGATTTGACCTTGTTGTATGGTGTTTTGATTTTTTTTGATCTTGTTATGCATTGTTGAGGTTTACTACCATTAGTTGGCCTCATGCAACTTCTACATAGCTTTAGTTTCAACATACCTATCTTATTTCTATCTATTATTGCTTCTACTAGCCCTTGTTTAGCCTTTAATTGGTATTAAGTGATGAGGTCTCACCAACATTTGACACGACGTAGCCATGGCTTGACAAGGCCTTAAACTAGCAGCATGGTCTATCAAGACCTTAAAATGACAAAAGTGTAAGCTCAATTGACCACATTTAAGCTCTTTTTCCATATTTTTATTGTGTTTTAACTTGTTTTAACCTTATTTGATCTTGTTTGGCATTTATTCCATCTTATTTGTCTTCACCTACATCCCATAGCCTTGGTTGACCTTTTTTGCATTTTTTTCAACATTGGAATAACATGTGTTTACATATTTAGTAAGGTATTTTATATCATTTTATCATTATTTACTTATTTTTACCTAGGTGCCACTTAATGTGCTTATGGTTGATATGCAAGATTGGAGTATACATACTTAGAAGCAAATTAGTTTACCATTGAACCTAAGTGGATCCCACAATGATGTTGAATAATGTATTGATCCTAATTGTCTAGATCTTAAGCTTAAGAGTATTATTGATTACATATCTTCTGAAGAGAAAAATTTATAATGGCTTGAAAACCTAGTCAAATCCCTTGACCTCAAAGCTAACAACATTACTAAAGACTCTCTAGATGAGGTTCCCATCATAACACATTGTGTGAGGAGAAAACCATAAAATTGAGTTCCTCATGGAAACATCAACAAGCTCAAGACATTAGCAAGGTCCTACAAGATAATATTAAGGCCTTTGCTTTGTCATATGAAGATATGCCACATCTAGACCCACATTTAGTCCAACATAACATCATACTTAATGCTAGCGTTAAACCAGTTAAGTAAAAAGTTTGTAAGATTAGACCTGATTTAGCCTTAGTGGTTCATGATAAAATCAAAAAACTATACCAAGTTGGTAAATATCAAAGACAGTTTTCCTTTGCCTAGTATTGATCAACTTATTGATACTATGGTTGGGCATGCCTTATTATCCTTTATGGATGGGTTCTTAGGATACAACCAAATTAGGATCAACCTAGAACATCAACTTAGTACAACCTTCATGACCCCTTGGCGTACCTTTTATTACACCATGATGCCCTTTGGCCTAAAGAATGTAGGAGCAACCTACCAAGGAGCTATGACATATATTCTTAGTGATTATATGCTAGGTTTGCTCAATGATTATGTAGATGATATAACCGTTAAGTCCAAAGTAGCCAATGATCATACACATGACCTTGACCTTGTGTTAAAATGATGTCTCAAATATGAGCTTAGGATTAACCCCAAAAAGTTTATCTTTTCATTAAAACTAGTAATATGGTTGGATTTGTAGTGTCCAAGTAGGAAAATGTGTTGATCCTAATAAGGTTAAGGCCATACCTAACTTGGCAACATTAACTAACCTTAAGGAGGTTTGTGTATTGCAAGGCAGACTACAATTTATCCATAGGTTTATTGCTAGGCTTATAGATAAGTTACAACCAATGCAATACTTGCATAGAAAAGGAGTTCACCATGGTTGAATAGTTTAATGCCAAGAAGCCTTTGAATATCTTAAGCAAGAGTTGGCATAACTACTGATGGTCTATCATTCCCAAGAGGATAAAACTTTTTACATCTACCTAGCTATCTTTGACACATCTATTGTCTCTCTACTCTATAAAAAATGACATGATGGAGTAGAGTTTCTCATATACTACTTAAGCCATGTAGTAGTTACCCATGAGACCTGGTACACTGAAGTGAAGAAGTATTGTCTAGCATTAGTCTTTTCATTGCAAAAGTGGAGACACTACCTCTTTAGGATAGAAGTCAATGTCATTTGCAAAGATAACATACTTAGATCCATAATGACCAATATCTATGAAAGTAGTTGGATAGCCCATTGGAAAGCCATAATAGTGGAGTTTGATCATCATTACATTTCTGAAGCCTCAACAAAAAGTTAAGCTATAGCTACACAACTTATTGTTTTACTAGCAGAAGACCATGAAACCATAGAACTTGATTTCCCTAACGAACATATCAACATTGTTAGCAATGTAGCCAAGGACTATGAGGTGGTCATTCATGTTGATGGAGCTTCAACTACCCATGGGACTAGTGCCGCTACCATTATAACATTTCCATCTAGTGAAATCCAATCCTTTTGCTTACCGATTCAAACTCCCATGTACCAAAAATGTGGTAAAGTATGAGTGTTTGATCATAGGGATGATGGTAGGTTGTAACCAAGGAATAAAACATTTAAAGATCAAAGGTGATTTACAACTTATGGTTAACCAAGTAACTAAAGTCTATGCCTGTAAAGCCAAATAGTTAAGACCTTATTATGACCTAGGAAAGAAGTTAATACAACAATTTACAAACATTCATATCCAACATGTACCTCAAAATGAGAACACCATAGCCAATGCCATTGTGAACTTAGCTCTTAGTGTGATACCATATGTCTTTAGCAAGTTTCCATCCTTAACTATGGACTATGCTATTCTCATCACATAGAGCAGTGAGAATAACTTCATAGCCATAGTGCATACTGCTCCTACGAAGGAATGATATGATGATATCAAGTTTTACCTTATGTACAATGAACATTCACAAGGTATGACTATTGCTCAAAAGGAAGTTGTACGTAAATGATCAAAACAATGTCATAGCAGGTCATAGCTAAAGCCTGAACATTTTTAAAGTAAGTTCATGAGGGTGTATGTTGGGCACATATAGGACCTAGAGCTATGGCTACCAAGATCAAATAATTAGGTTATTATTAACCCTATATGGAAAGCAACTACTTGAAGAAGGTTAAAACTTGTTAATGGCATAGCAACCTTATGCATGTGCCACTAACTGAGTTACACATTAGGTAGATAACTTGGTCATTTCAATGATGGGGGTTGGATATCATTGGACCTATAACACTCAAGTCTTTCACAAGGCATAGCTTTATCATCATTACAACCGAATACTTCACAAAGTGGGTTGAAGCTATTCCCCAAAGGAAGATGACATCTAAACAAGTCTGTGGATTCATACTTGACAACCTAGTAGCCTGTTTCAATATACCTTTGACCATAGTCACAAATAATGGACCATAGTTTAGTAGCCAAGAAATGAAATTTTTTTTTCACAACCTAGGCATTAAGCATTCCTTTTCATCTCCATATTACCCTCAAGCCAATGGACAAGCTAAAGCAATTAATAAGGTAATCATAAACTTGCTTCAAAAGATGTTGAATAATAGCAAACACAAGTAGCATGAGTGGCTTGTCCATGCACTTTGGACCTACAGAACAACCTTCCAAACTAAAACTGGTTTAACCCCATATATCATGATTTATGGTTTTGAAGTTGTTTTGCCTCTTTAATTGCATGTTTTATTACTCTAAGTAGCCTTGTTAGACTTCATCAATGATGAATAAAACAAGGAGCTATGCACCATGAACCTAGAATCAGTCAAGACGCAATGAGTGCAAATGCTTGCTCACATCCAATGATCCCAAGAGAGGTAGAAACAACAACACCACCATAACCTAAATAAGAATAAGATCAAGGAGGAAGATTTAGTTCTCAAAGATATTTGAAGGTATGAAAACAAATTCTTAGCCAACTAGGAAGTGCCTTTCTTGGTCACTAAGACCTAAGGTAATAGAGCATTTAGGATAATAGACATGAATGGTAATGAGTTGGAAAATCTGGTCAATCATTAGTATCTAAAGCCATACTACATGTATCCCATGAGCACCAATAGTTGCACTGACAAGTGAGCCTGCATGACCTCTTTTTATGCAACAAATGAACTATGGAATTTTGTAACATTGGTGACCTTGGATAGCCTAGTTTACTAATTATCTTGTATGGCCTTATGCATTATATTATAACAACATGATCTTTTGGTTTGGTTTCTTGTTCTCTTGGAGTTGTACTTGGAGGATGAATCCTGGAGTCATTGCAAAGGTGCAACTCATTATGGTAGCAAGTCACCATGTAACCTCAATGTGCAAGATTCAATGAGCTTATCTTATCATACCAAGAGTGCTTGTCTCACATTATTGCCATTACCACTCCTTGAACCTAGCCCTATAGCTTTATTATAACCTTCCTCACCTAAGTGACAATGATTAACCAATGTTTGATACTCATGCATTGTGCCCATATGACATCCCTTCATTATGCTTCACCATTAAGTCCATTAAGTGTAACACATCTCATTCTATGGGAAACTGCCTTAATAATGAAACCCAATGAATGTTTTTCCCCATAATAAAATAAGGGGGAAGAAAATTACCAAGAAATTGAATGACCAATGAAGCCCAAAAGAATGAATCAATGACTCAAACATGCAAAGGAAGGAGCCTAATGATCAAAGAAACCTTGAAGTGAGGTGTTGGTTCCTTAAACGCATTACCGAGTCACCAACACTTCAAAAGATAAATTGTAAAGACCTATTGATTGATTGACAGATCAATTCCATATCATAGCCATGATGTCACTATTTGGGATTCATTATTAACCCTCATGCTCTTTCCTTTGTAGTCAAATACTTCCTTTACCCTATGATATCTTATAATAACCTTATCGCATCATCACAAGCACTCTTTGGCATGGTCCAATACTACTGAATCAAGCATGGAGAGGGAACATTAGTGATGGATCTATAGTGGTGTTTTGTATTATTTTTCAATACCTCTTAGGTTAATCCTTCAAACATCAACAAAGAGGGGCCAATGAAATACCAATAAAAATTCATGTTACAAATTGTAACCTTCATTTCCCAACTTGAGGTAAGATTTTATTGTAAATGTAAGATTTGTAGTCCATGAGCTACAATTTTGCATACTTTGGCTTTTGGAGCTGAAAATTGCCTAATAATTTGTTATTGCCTCACTTTCCAAGTAGAGAAAGTTATCTAATGTTCATATTTGGGCTTGGGAAGGTTGAAAATGCCTTGGGAATGGCCAAAATTGATATTTTCATGGGTGTTTTTAGAGGTAGAGCCTCAACTACACTGGAACCATCTACCCCTTGGTGTAGATGGAATTCATCAAATTTTCCACTTCCAACCGAGCATAGTCACAAAAGTCTATTTAATATTTATAGTAAATGGATGGACTTTGGTGTCTATGGTCTATTCCAAACTTACTATAAATGGCAACTATGCTGAAAATTATAGTCATTATCACCTGCAAATACACATTAATTTGTCATTAATCATGACAATGATGTGTAGGCCCCAAAAATAGTAATTCCACACCTATATAAGCCCAATCTAAATGCCTTATTCTAGTTCCCAACTTTGAGAATTTCTCATAACCTGAAAGCATTTTGCAACCTAGAGAGCCTTTGTAACCTTACAACCCCTTTGAACAAAATTGGTGTCTATGCTAGGCACATAGATTCCCAACATAATATCCTTGAACCAAATGTGGAATATGATTTGTGATCACAATTGCTAATTTTGGTGGAAACTAGTGGGAAGATGCTAGAAACTAAAGTTAGGAAGAATTCAGATTCTAGAGCTGATATTAAACATAGCCTACTAGCTTCAATGGACTTCAAGCTCCTTCAAGAAACTTCTTATGCACCTAGTACAAAATTTTTACTTATAGAACTTGCTACTTTATTTTTCATTCCAATAAAGTTGTAGTCCATTGTTGTGCATATCTAAGCTCATGTTTTCATTTTTGTGTCCTTTTCCATTCTAGATTTGCAATTCCATTTCTATTTACATTTTCTTTTTCTTTTACATTTACATTTATGTGTCTATTTACATTTTCATTTACATTTCTATTGACACTTTCATAAGTCCCTGGGTGATTGGCTAGACTGTCTAGGGTGCCTCGAATTCCATTTTTCGAAGGCTCTTAGGATTTGAGGCTAAAAATATTTGACACCTGAGATATTTTGGTTTCCATTCTAGCAACTAAATGTTCTAGGTTCAAAAATGCATAATCAAGCAACCTCCATGAATTGAATAGTTATAATATGAAACTTTTATGAAGTATCAATAACTTGAATATTACAATACCAATCATCTTAACTAAATCATGCATTATCAAAAAGCCTCCTATATTTGAGTAGTTATCATATAAATCATATACTACAAAAAATAATTTAAATATTATGCGACCAAGCATTCTAACTTAATCATGCACCATTAAGAAACCTTCATGATTTAAAGACTTATAATATGAAATGTTTAAGAAGTCTAGATAACTTGAATCATGCATAATTGAGCACCTTAACTAAATCATGAATGATCAAGTGACCTCTTATATTTGAGATGTTAAACTATAAATTAAGTACTAATAGTCAATAACTTAAAACTTTCATGATCAAGCATCCTCATTAAATCATGCATGATCAAGCAATCTCATATACTTGAATAGTTACAGTATAAATGATATACTAGTAGTCAATAACTAAAATCTTGCACTTACTGGCATCCTAACTTATCCATGCATGACCAAAAAACCTCCTATATTTGATATATGATAATATGAATCATATAATAGAAGTCAATAACTTAAATTTTACATGATCATGCAACATCCTATATTTGAATAGTTATAGTATAAATCATAAACTAGTAGTCAATAACTTGAATAATGTACAACAAAGAAACCTTCTATATTTAAGATGCTAAAATATAAATCATGTACTTGGAGTCGATAACTTAAATCTTTCATGATCAAACATTCTCAATAAATCATGCACAACTAAGTAACCTCATATACTTGAATAGTTATAAATTTTGACTTTTACACATGCTTAGTTATTCATCAATTCTTAAAATAACTTTATAATTATAGTTGTACAGAATTTTTAATGGAGTAGAAATTTTTGTATGATATATTATATGCATATGTTATGCAATTGAATATCATTTTTAATGAACTAGACTATGAACATAATATGTATGGATATGTAATAATTCTTATATAAAGTAATATAGTTTGAAGTAAAATATACAATGTAACACTAAAATGATTTAATATAACAATATATACAAGGATACATCTATTCGTAAAGACATGTAATGAAATCAAGTTTCTTTGTTTTCTTGTTAATCTATCAAGATGCAATGTATTGAAGCCTTGATTCCTATCTTATGATAATGAATATCCTTGAATGTAAGAAAAAGTAAAAATCAAACCTATAGTTCATATTAGAATGCTTTTGGTCTAGGAATTATGTTAAAAGGGATAAACATAGATGAATGTATCTATAGATATAAAAAGATAACAGATATGAATATCATATTCAAATGTCTTTGGTTTAGGAAATGGACGAATATAGATAAATAGAGGATAATATACAAGAAAATATAAAAAGGTTGAAAATGATTGGTCAATAGGAATAGTACCTAAAACTTCCTTTTCAATTTTTATTATCATCAATGACAAGAAGAATATGGAATATTAAGATAATTATAACCTATGATACTTTAGTAAATATTGAGTACTATCATGTAGAGGAATGATCTTTATTTTTAGTTGTTTTAATCCTAATTCAATTTTCCACATCTTCTTCCTTGATTTTCAATGGCACTACAATAGGGTTCACTTTTTACTTTTTGAAAGTTATGATTTAAGTTTCAGGAGGATATCCCTTCAAATGTAGTCTTGACTCATGAAAAGTATGATCACATAAATTTTTATGTGTGGGTTTTATTAGATATGTAAAATTAAGAATATGTAAAAGATGTGATCTTTCCTTTTGTCATTTCACTGAAGATGTGCTTCCTTTGATGAGTTAAATTTTGTGGATGCATGTGTCATTGATTTAGTAATGCTTTATTTATTATGAAAAGGTGAGACCCTAGTTCATGTACTAGGATGAGTCATCATGTTTTTATCTCATCAATGATATGCTTTCTTTGATGATTCAACTATGTTTGAATGCATGCACCATTATTTTGGTAATGTTTTAATTTTCATGGCAAGGTAAGCCCTTGGTTCCTAAACTATGGTTAAGCACCATGTTATTATCTCATTCAATATATGCTTCCTTTGATGAGTCAACTATGTGAGAGTGCATGCAACATTAATTCAGTAATGCTTTGGTTCTCATGAAAAGGTTTGACCATAGTTCCTAAACTATGATTAGTCATCATGTTATCATCTTAGCAAAGATGCACTTCATTTTATGATTCAATTATGTATGGGCTTATATGTTATTAATATTGCAAGGTTGTAATTCTCATGAGAAGTTGATATCATGGTCTCTAAACTAGCATTATTCATTTTATTATCATCTTACCAAAGATGTGTTTCCTTTGATTGGTCAACTATTTGAGGATGCATTTATCATTAATTTAGTAATGCTTTGATTCTCATGAAGAAGTGTAACCCCAATTCTTGAACTAGGATTATTTACCATATTATCATCTCTCTAAAGATGTACTCCATTTGACAAGTTAGCTATGTGTGGGTTGCATGTGTTATTAATTCTACAATGTTATGATTCTTATGGGAAGATGACACCTGAGTCCCTAAACTACGATTAATCATCGTATTTCCATCTCACCAAAGATGTAATTCCTTTGATGAGTCAACTATGCATCATTGAATGTATCATTGATTCACAATGCTTTAATTCTCATGAAATGTTAAGAACCTAGTCCTTGGACTAGTGTTAGTTATCCTATTATCATCTCATTGAAAATATGTTTCCTTTAACAAGTCAACTAGGGATGTTTCCTTTTACCAAAGATTTAGCAATAATTTTTCTCTACTTAGTATGTTTATCATTCTATTTTCTAAATATTTCATATTTTTATTTATCTTATTATGTTTTGTTACCATTTCTAAATGGAGTTACTATGTTCAATAAGATTATCTGTATAGTTTTTTAAGCATTTGCAAATTTTAGAGAATATTATAAAATCTCTTAAAATTTATAAACATGTTAGGTTATTTTATTTTATATGTTTTTATTTTAATTTATGATTTTTCTATTATTTATTAAAATGGGATACCATGAAGTAAATTTGAAATGAAAGGAAATGAAATCTTAGCCTAGTGGTCAATCTCTTGATATAGAAACAAAAAGTTATAATGTTCAATGTTAACTATATATGTTAGGATGTACTTATGTATTTGGTAACTTTATTTCTAGATTGTAATCCAAATAAAAACTAATATTTTCAATTGTTTATTTTATGGAATAATAAGAAATAATATGGTGATCTTTTGGTATGTCAAAACTTTAAAGAAAATAGAAGAACACAGATTCTTGTATTTTGGTTGTTGTGTTTGTAGGCTAAAACTTGGATTGAGACATCTACAAAGTTTCAAGAAAGCATGTGGAAGTTCAAGAGCATGGACAAGAAATGAATATTTCAAAGTGCAAAGAAAACTAAAGAACGACACCTCCAAGAAATAGCAAGGTCTTGGCCAAAGTGAAGGAGAATTAGTGAAGACATCTTACAGAAATAGCAGATCTCTACTATCAAGCAAAGACATATTTAAGAAACAACAAACATCTTGGCTGAGTTGAAGGTTGATTAGAACAAGACATCTCTAAAAAATAGTAGATGTATTTCTAGTAAGAAAGATGTCTTCATGAAGATGTCTCCACAAAGACACCTTTCCTGTGGAGAAAATGTCTTTCCAAAATGAAGGTTTGATGTAGAAAGATGTCTCCAATGACCATTAGATAGCTATTGCATGAATCCCAAGGTTTTTTTGAAAACATATTGGCTATAAGAAGACTTCATTCCATTGGAAAATGAGAAAGCATTATGTACTATCAAGTGTTAACTATTAAGTAATAATTTGATACATCATTCTCTTATTATTATTCCTTATTGTACTATCTTTTATCTATTGTAACTGGTCGAAGTAAGTTGTACCTCAAAGTATAAGGATTAGCAAATTTATTTGCATTCTTTCCTTGTAATTGTTGTTCTCTTTTGTTTTCCTATAGGGTTGTTGTACTTCTTCAGGGAAGGAATCTTGCTTGAGTTTGTCAAGATCCTGTGGGATTGAGTGTTGGTGTAGTGTCACAACACTTCAAAGCAGAGTTCAAGTTGTAAAGGTTGTGGGATTTTGGAAACCACATTCTAAGCTTATCAAGACCTTGCAAGGTTGAGTGGATTTTTTGCATCAAATCACCTCAAAGTAGATCTTAGAGCTTATACAAGGTGTGATACCATTCAAACCACATGTTGAGAGTAACAAATTTTGGAGGTGCGCTAGTTAACTATCCTCTGATTGTGGACTACCCAAGTTGGGGAACCATATTAATTTTGGTGTGTGCTTTGTTTCAAAGAATTTTTAATTTGGGGAACTTATTCATCCTCCCCCTTCCCCTTCAAAGTTCAATGATTATCATAATAATGGAATAGAAGCAATTATTCTAATCCAAATTATAACATTGGATTTTCATTGAAGCTTTCAAAATAAAATCAATGGTCATACTTTACATTATAGTGATTATACATTCTAATTGAGAGAAGTTTTAAAATTTTTTATTGCAACAACTTTCAATATTAAGAAAATATTTAACATGTCATTAACATTAGGCTACACATCATTGTTTGTAAAAGGAATTTTAAAACTAGAATAATAGATCTAAGAGTTCTTAATGGAAGTAAAACTTTTAGTTTCAATATTGCCTACTAGAATCAAACCTATGACTTGAAGTTTCAAAATTTCCTTACTACTAGGCTAATACCTTATTGACATGAGAACTAGATAACTATAAGAATGCCAAACAAAACACCTAAAAACATAACAATCCCTTAATTGTTTTTCTAATTTGGTTTTGTTTTAGTTAGAATTAGGGTTTTTTCAAGCTTAGAGCCAAATTTACAATATGAAAAACAAGTAAACCAAAGTTTTTAGAAACAAGTAAACCTAATGAAACCCAAGTAAAATACTTTTCAAGTAAAATAAATCTAATCCAAAGCATACTATCTGAGGAAATTCTTGATTTCATTAGTAAAAATACTAGAATGATCAAACAATGAAGAAGAAGAAGAAATTGATGAAAAAATCCTATTACAAGAGTCTAGGAAGTTGAATTTAGAGTTGTATCTTCTTAAACATAAAAGAGCTACATCATAGCTTCCTAAGGAATGTCATAGAAGCTAAGCTAGATCTTTCTCCTAGTTTTGCATCATTGAATCTCTACAAAAATATTTCTCATAAGAGCTAGATGCTACTATTTTCAAAGATCTACTTTGGTCTTTTTGTTACCACTACAAATGTGTTGTCTATAATTTTTTATGTATTTTTTGAAGTTCATTTTTATGAGATAATTAGGATAGATTAGTATGTAAAAGTTAGTGAATTAAATCATGTATCAAAATGCATGTTCGATGGTCAAAGTAAAAATGCTACAAAAATTTGCACATAAATTACAAAAAGTGGGGCATGAAAATGATGGAAATTTTTCCATTAAAAAGCCACTTGGCATTACCAATTGTATCACTATTTATCTAGAAAATCATAGGTGATGAAAACACAAAGGATTCCATGTAATCATAAAACAGTTGCTTCCAGTAAATCTAAAAATAGATGCTTATGTCAATTACAATTAAGAAATGCAAAAATAGGTGCTTTAACTAAGCTATTCTTCAATGTTTAAAAACTTTTCTTACCATATGTTGTCCACTTAAATGATCTGTATTATTTTCCCTTGATGATCTCCATCATGGATGGATCCATCCAACTACAATTTTTGATAATTTTATGTAAATGCTAGGCAATCCTAAGAATGATCCAACTTCTATTGCACTTATTAGAGTTGGCTAATTTGTGAAAGCCCTAACCTTCTCTATGTTAATCTTCAAGCCATTTTGAAAAATGAGAAAACCTAAATAACTCATCTATCATAACATTGTATATTTTTTATGTTTAGCAAAAGCTATTCAAAATGAAGCTTCTTTAGAACTAATGGTAATTAGTCCAAATTCTCATCTCTTCATTTATTATATATCAAAAAAACATCTAGAAAGATAATCACAAATTTCCATAGATATGAGTTTAATACTTAATTTACTAACTCTCATTATATGCTAGGAATCATCTCAGCTTTCTATTATCCTACTAGATATAGTTGTTCTCTTTATATTAAGAAATTTGATTCCAAGGAATTTCGAACCTACTAAAATTTCTATCCCATGTGAAAGGATAGTGAAAAACTTGACGTAGGAGAAGAGAGGTTTAAATATTTATTCATGACAAGAAAAATATGACAAATGGTAATAACAAATAATGATGGCATATTTTTAGGATGTCATGGTACTAATTCATTTGCACTATATTGTTTCCATTATTTGTTTGTTCTACATTTATTAGAATTTCTTCAATATAGACACTTGAACTATTTATTTCAATAGAAAATATATTACCAACACTATTATTTGCTATAGTTTTTAGATGTATTATGAATCTAGAGTTTCTTTTCCTTGCTTTAGTAACCTAAATTTTTTGATTTTTCTACTTAAATCATGTATGATAGATCCATTATTCAACTTTTTAGAATCATCTATTTAAACATTGTATTTCTTCTACTCATTTTCTAAAGTGGTTACATTTCTAAAATCATCCGGAGCATTATTTTCTAATAGATTGTAATCATGAAATTTGTGAGCAAGTTCATTTTTAGTTAATTTCTCATTTTGATCTAATAAAGTAATGCCTATATCTTTAACCATCATAATTTGTTGATCATCAACTTCATTAGTTTCACTATTATTGTGAACTATGGCAAGTTCATTTTGGTTTTTTATTTCATCCTTTATCTACATCTCATATTCATTTTCTTCCATTAATGAAGTTTGAGATGAAGATTTTATTATTGTATCTATATATTCTACAAGAAATATGAGAACTCCATATTAATAATGTTGGAAAGCCACTAGTACTCTTTGTTTATCCATATATTCATCCTTTTCAATCTTTACTTCTCATAGTACTATCACTTTAATCTCTTCACTGCCAATGAATCAAATCCAACAAAACATTAGGGCGCACAATTGCAACATTGGCATTGAGAATTGATTATTTCCTTATTGAAATTACGAAAAAAACATGATAAAATATTTTCATTGTCAATAGCTTTGATTCAAATCCTTTTAATTTATATTATTTTGACCTAAAAGAATAGAAATAACATTAAGAATAATTTGGTTTTATAAAGCATTGTTCAATTTATCAATCAACTCTATTTGATTTATGTGATGAAATTCTTCAAAGTAATGTTTTGACATACTTGCATGTTTTTCTATTAGATTAATTTTTTTTTCATTTCAAGTATATAATTACCAATGTAATTTACCTACATGAACCATGTAATAGCTACATAAACATATAATTACAATTCAAATATATGTTTTTAAGGTTGATGGCTGATGTCATTTTAGAGCAACATTTTCACTTCTTAGAGCTACCTTGGCCTATTTCCTTGGAGCATCCTTTGAGTTTACTTCCATAGATTTGATATGTTCTCTATCTTTTTCCTTTTCTTTTTTTAGCTTTCATCCATAATCCAATTTTTCCCTATTATCTTTAATTCTAGCGCATTTAGTATCTATTAATCTTATATGACACATAAGTTAATTTTCTATACTTTATTCTCTCTCATCCCAACGTATTTAGCATATGTTAATCTATGATCATGTTTATGTTACCTCTTAGAAAATACCAATAAAAGTTCAAAACTTTTGAAGATATTACAAACTATCCAATGTAATTATTCATAGCTATATTTTTATTCAATAAATAAAAAAACCTAAAATATTTATTGTTCTAAATTTTTTCTACACTTAAATATATTTCTATTAAATTTAGGCATGATATCTCCATAATTAATATCTTTAGAGTTCTTAGAGACATTTTAGTTTGGAAATACATAGAAAGGATCTTCAGCAAAGGTTTCTCAACCAAGCAACCTACAAATAATAATAACATAAAATGCATATGTGTCATCTAGTTAAGAAACCTCCCATGTAAGTATTCATAGTTATATTTCAGTAAAATAATTCTAAAAAAGTATGAAATATTTACCATTTCTATCATAGTCAATTCTTAACATTAATGGATTTATGAATGGTTTCTTAATTGAGTAACCTCTAGATAATTTTCTCTAGGATGAAAATATTTCTTAATCGCACTAACATTATACATACAAAGGGCCTTTAGGAAATATTTCTTAGCCAAGAAACCTATACTTGATAGAAAGATAAAATTCATATGGGCTGCTTGATCAAGTAATCATCAAATTGTAATCCACTAAATGGGTTTCTAATATATTATTCTTATGCTTGAAATATAAATCATAGGATTTTTTATGAAATCTAGATTGCACAGTTGAGTAACCTATACAGAATACTAATTCATATGGATAATATACTTCTCACTAGTATCATATCACTTATATTTATTCCATGTGACTAAATGATGATAAATTAATATGTTTTCCAAATGTGCATAATACAAAATGATGGTAGGATTTTCTAAATACATACGATAAAGTAGGGTATACGTATGGGTTATGGGCATAGGATCTATCATGACATCTGATTTTCTTAGTCGAGAAACCTATACATAACTAGTCAATAGTCTTCTAGGTTACTCAGTTGAGCAACCTCTACATAATACTCATTCATACGAGTAAGATACTTATCTATAGTATATCATCAACTGTAGATATTTTATGTTACAAAATGAAGATATATCAGTAGGTTGCCTAATCATGCATGACACGAAATGATGATAGGATTTACTATACAAATACTATAAAGTAGGATAGATATAAGATGATGAGTGGTGAGTAGACCCTATGCCTAACCATATGAATCACTAAGTGTTCATGCACAATTTGGTCAAATTTCATGGACTTAGAGCCTTCTAAGCACACTAGTCTCTAGGAAGTGAAATTAACTATTGCAATCATTATCTTCCCACTTACACTTGTGAAATGCAAAGGTATATGATTTTTATCATTTTTATGTTTTTTGTTTTAAGTTGCCTAAGGATAAAGGATCATGAATAAAAATAAAATAATTAAATTACTAATCTAATCTAACTAGCTACACTTAACTAATCTTAACATAAGCATCCATTCCCACTTTTGTACACATCTTGAACATGTTTAACAACTAGATTACCGAGTGCCAAGTGTATGCTTGAATTAGTCATACTTAAGTGCTTAATTAATCACTATTTAATCTAGCTTAATTTATCTTAATTTAGACTAATTAATTATTTAATTACATAAGGCATTATAGAAAATTGCATAAAACATTAAATGCATAAATAAATAATTAATCTATTTCAAAGTGTCGAAAGGTGTATCAAAAAGCTTGTCTTTATTGCCACACACATTGTTGTGCTTAGGTATAACAATGCTCAAATAAAGATTCATACACTCTTGACTCCTACTATGAGCACTTAGAAAAATATTCTAACTTTCAAATGACAAAACTAAAATAGCTCAACTACAACTATGACAAAGATTGCCATAAACATGATGGGTGAGAATGTATTTATAAGAAAGAACAAATACTATGTCGATGGGGCCATGTCAATGCATCAAATCATGCATTGATGAAGCCTAGTTGATGAGGCTCAGTCAATGCATCCAATTTAAGATTCATCATACCTCCATGACTAAATAAAAAATCATTCTCAAGCTCTTTACAAATTTGAAAAGGTATGGAATTATTGACTAATGAGAGACATATAAAAAACGCAAACAAATACTAAGTGCTTGAGTGTACGAACATACTATCATTCAAAATTATTTTGGCATTCAAGACTACAAAATTGAACACTAGGACAAAATTGACAAACACAATCCCTTTGATGGCACAAAGATGATGGAGAAGATTAAATGGTCCCAAGCAGTGAAGGCTCCTGAGGTTCTAAAGGACCTTCTCCTACTTCAGACACATGCAGTTGTTGAGGTTGTTGTGGTTGTTGTGGTTGTTCTATTCTGGTTGCAACTTTCAATGGAAGATGGAAAGAACTCAACAATGCTTTCATCTTCTCCTACTTACGCTTGGGATCATGCACAATCCACCCAACTTCACCAATGTAGGCTAGAATGGGCACATCCCAAGGATAGGGCATTATTGGAAACAGGTATTTAACATTGATGAACTAGGAAGCAAATTATTTACATTTGATGTCAAACACCCTAATTGCATTTTGTAGTTCCTAGTAATCATTCATTCTTCTACTCAAGTTCTCAAAAATTGATCTTTGATTAGTGAATCATGCCCTAAGAACTTCAAGTTCAATGTTTGTTGTCTCAAGATTTTTCTTGGTGTCCTTATGATGGTTAAACTTTGCCTTGTACATCAATTATGAGCTAGACACGTGTTTCTCTAACTCTAACTATAGCCATCTTATAGCATTGCTAGGTTTGTATATTAGAGATTGGCAAGATCCATGCATTCTGTCATCTCTTGAATCTACAACTCCTTCATGTGGATCTCTACTTTGTTTTAAAAATCTATCCCATAAATGATAGGTTGCTTCATCTCTTTTCCTTGTTGGAGTTGTCAGAGGGTTTCATTAACTTTTTCCTTATCTTTCTAGATGTTTTTTATATTAACTTCCTTCTATAGGTCATCCTAATCTCTATAGTGATTCTTGACTCTCTCAAATTTGAGAGCCTTATTATTCTAGGTGGAAATCTCAATCATAGATTTTTGGCATAAGGCACAAACTTCCTTCATAGAGAGATTTCTATTTTTGGCTACCAATATCCTAAGTTCAATCTTTACCCTAGCTAGTTGCTCCTACTATTGATGGATAAATTTTTGCATCTATTATTTCTACACATCAACATTCTACAGGCAATGATTCTTTATGGTTAGCATCTCATTCTCTAAATGTGTCTAGACCGAGTTCTTCTTAACTGAATATGTCTTGGCCTCAACCACAAATTGGTCAAAGATATCCATCACCATCATCACCTCAACATGTTTAAGTTTATCTTAAAGCTTTTAAAAATCTTCATCTTTTATCAATGTAAGGTTGAGAAGCATATGATCAACAAGGTAGCCTATTAATTTGCCAACCTCCATGGCCAAGTGTTGTTTTTGTGCTTAAGCCATTTTGAGTTGTCATTCCAAAATGATGTAGTTTCCCTTTACTTCAAGCAGCTCTGACTGGGTTTCAATGATGTTATCCAAAAAATCAAAGATATCTAGAAGTGGGTGCTCGATAACCACCAATCAGTCCAACAACTTCTCATGCTGGGCTACAGTCAATCTACTACTAACAGTTCCTACAGACATCTACACATCTCTGAGTGTAGAAATTTCTAGTACATATTCCACAAGTGCATTTAGTGCTTCAATGATTTGATCAGCAACCACTTCCACTATTATCTCTTGTCTTTGGTGCTAGTTCACCAAAATAGTTTCCTCCTTGCCCTCCTCCAAGCACACTTAAAAGGTAGCAACATTCCAAAAGATTTCTAGGAATTGATGTTATTGTGAGAGAGATACCATTACCTCTTGGACACTAGGTTTTGTCCTCATAAGTAGTTACTTTCTTTGGGCCAATAATATTGGCCCACCTCCCTCCATTAGACTGATTTTTCAAGTCAATTCATTAGGGTAACTCATTGTAGGATGGTACATAAATGGATCCCCACCACCTATTCTTGCTTACTACTCCTACTCACACTAGATCTACTTTAAAATTTCATGTAGACATTCAAATTTCATGAAAACATGTAGACACTAGATCTACTTGTTTTCTAAGTGGGTGGTGGAGGTGGCAATTTCTACTTCCCTTCTTTGGATATGACAGGGGTCTTGTCTTCCATCATTTTAGACCAGGAGGTAATGGGATTATGCCTAATTGTGTCATTTGCATAGTGGACTATCCCTATCCTTTTACAGAGTTTCTAATAAGGCATGGAAAGGATAGGGTTTTCCTTCCATATTCATTTTCCTTGAAGTGCTTTTCTATCTCCAGATAGATTAGCTATGGAAGATCTATATGAAATTTCCTACTTAAAGCAACACATGCATGGGTGGAAAAAGTAGTTACCTTACTAGGCCTCATCATCGGATTAAGGTGATAAGCCACTATCTTGAAGTATATGTGCTCTACTAGTGTGAGTGTGTCAAACTCATTACAATCAACCCCATAACACCGTTGCGTCCACTCCTTTTTTGCCTCTAGGCTTGCTTGTATGAAGATCTCTGCTAGATGGGTTTTAGAACTAGGTAGACCAAGAGCCTATGTAATAGCTTCCATCAAGCAAGACACCTAAATGTCCTTTATTCTCATAGTTACTTCTACCTTTCTACTATTCTAGAAGAAATATGTCTCTCCCATGTACCACTTCCCACTAGAAGTGATGATTGGCCACATGGGAGAGTTTTGCAACTATGTCTTGACTACTAGTGGAGCATGTTCTAAGAATGGTCCAAAGTTTAGTTCTTAGAGAACTAAGCGTTGGACATCATGAGTCTTGATCATATCAAGGTAGGCTTGCATCAATGTGACCTTAAGTCTTGGTATGGGCCTTGGTGCCTTCCCTCAATGAGATTATTCAATAGTAGCCTCTTCTTTAAGAATTTGTAGAACAAATTCCAATTCAGCCTTCGCCTAAAGAGGTCCCATTACATGAGTTTCTATTATCTACTCCTAGGATTTTTCCTGCTACTCCCTTCTAGCTCTAGGTTGTTTTTCCTTTTTTTGAAATGGTCCTCCTTCTTGTGGCCATTTCATTCTTGATGCCAATTGTGATTACAATGTGGTCAAGTGTTAGTATTTAATGTGTAACTTGAAATAATTATGATACCATGCAAAGACTTATTCAACTTCCTATTATTAGTTAACATAGAATGTTAAGAGATCCATGAAAAACACACTTGCACTCAAGATGGTAGAAGGTACAAAGAGCTTTAAATCCCTTTGACATCACACCCTTTTCAAACATTGAAATCCTTTCCAAGTCTAGAAACTACCAAGGTCACAAACTCATTAAGGTTTTATTTGGGAAAGGAAACTCATGTTTCCAAAACAAGAAAAACCATAGAGTTTTTGGACTGGTGGATGATGTGAACTCACTACCTATTCTATGAAAAGGAAACTTTGTCTTAGTTATCAGTTATCAAAATTCAAAAATAGAAACCAAACATTAGCAATCAAAAACATTAAGTACAAACCACCAGTAGCAAACAACTACAACAACATTGTGTCCTGTTGGCAATAAAGTAATTTTATTAGAAAACAAGGAAAACTCACACCAAAATAAAGGAAAACATATAAAATAAATTGTAAAATATTCAAAAAAGACATACTAATGATGTTTTAAAAAAAAATTTGAAGAAATAACAATGTAAAATAAAAAAGGTATAAAAACAAAGAATGTGTGAAACAAAAAAATTAGGAAAAATTAAGGATCCACTTCAAATAAATAATTAGCATAAATGGAAATCTCTCCCATGACTAATTTAAAAGGAGTAAATCTAAAATATTGAGCAAGGTCATCCATCCATTGAGATGTTGCTTCTAGTGGCTTGCTTGGGCTCATGGAAAGATTTGACCTATTATGTGTTGACCAACTACTTTTTCTTTTAGCTCTCAAGTTTGTAGATCAACATGGCCCTAGAAGGAAAGGCTTCATAAATGATATAAGGCACTTCCCACAATGTTTGAAACTTAGTTCATTGAGGTACATGTGTGGGGTTCTAGTAAAGGACCTTGTCTCCAGCTTGAAATTTCACTTTCCTTATCCTAAGGTCATGATGCTTTTTGTTGAATGCCTTGTGCACTTCATTCAAGGATAGGACCACCAATCAATTTTCATCTAGAACACTCAAGTTGATTAATCTTTCTTTTTGTGCTAGGCTAAGGCCAAGGTCTAAGTCACAAGCTGTTGAAAGCATACAAAGCCTGGATTGGATAGGTAGAGTTGGTAATTTTTCATACACTATCTCATAGGGAGAGTAGCCTATAGGAATTTTTCATGTTGAGTGGTATGCCCAAAGGACATTATTTAGTTTTGTGCTCCAGTATCTCCTATATTTACTAATATTTCTCTTCAAGATTTTTGTGATCTCCCTATTAGTAGATTCTACTTGAACGTTGGATTGGGGGTGGTAGGGTATTATTAGTTTATCTTCAAACCCCAAGAATTGCATAAGATTATGAAAGGTAATGCCTATAAAATGGGTTCCATTATCAAAAATCAGTGTATGTGATACCCCAAACCTATTTACAACATTTTCTTATACAATCCATATAGCATTAGATAATGTACAGTCAATGATGTTTGTTGCTTCTACTCATTTTTTGCAGTAATCAATAGTGATGATTATGTACACATTTTAATTTGACATGGGAATGATGGGATCCATGAAGTCAATGCCCCATATGTTGAAGGATTCTAGTGGTTAAATCCACTATTGAGATCCCTCCATTCGAGCAGTCATCCACCATATTGTTGATAGTGTTTACAAGAGTGGACAAATTGGTGGGTGTCCCTGAAGATGATTGGCCAATAATACTCTATCATCAAGATCTTAATTACTATGTGTCTCCCAGCATAGTGGCCCCCATAATAACCCCCATGAGCATCCTCAAGAACATGTAGTTAATGAGGCTCAAGTACACACTAATGAACCAGGCCATCAACGCATACCTTATAAAGGTATTCATTGATTTCCATGAAGCATTTGGCCTAATGAAGAAACTTTTGTTTCTTATTATACTCCATATCTTATGCTATCTCTTGTGTGAGAAGGTAAGTGAGGATGCCATAATACCATTTTGGTTTATCAAGCACTTATTTATTTATTACACCTGTAAAGATAAGTTCATCAGAAAATTGGTTAGAGAGCAAGCTCTCCTCCTCTTTATTATTCCATCATAGCTAAGATAAGTGATCAACAACCACATTCTCAATTTCCTTTCAATCTACAATTATAAGATCCAACTCCTGCAAGATCACCAACCACCATATAATAGAGTGGCTTACCATTGGCTTGTTCATGAGGAAGTGAATGGCACTATGATCATTGTGCACAAACATTTTGCATCCAAGCACATAGTGCCTAAACTACTCTAGATCATACACTAGTACCATTAGTTCTTTCTTCATTGTGGTGTGTAATTTAGTTGTGCACCTACAATTCTTTGACTTACACAATGGATGTAATATAGATGTTTCTTGTCATCCAACTACATAAGCATATCTCCCAAGGCATTATATGAAATATAGATGGATGACAATGGAGTTTCTATGAGCTTCTGCTTAAGGCTCTAGAATGCATTTTTACATTCCTTAGTCCAGATGAATGAAGACTCTTTCTTTGTAAGCTTAACCAATAATTTTCCGATCTTAGAGAAATTCTCTATAAAAAACCAGTACTATCCAATGTGTCCAAGGAATGAAAAGACATATTTAACAATTTCTAGTTGGCTAGTTATTCCTTGGATAACCCTTTTCTTTTTAGAGTCCACCTCAATCCTTGCCTGAGAAATTCTATGGCCTAGTACAATGCTCTCCTAGACCATCAAATGGCTCTTTTACCAATTGAACCAAAGATTCATCTCCACACACCTTTTAATCACTTGCTCAAGGTAGTCCAAGGCTTGCTCAATTGTGGCACCATAGGTGGAGAAGTCATCCATGAAGAGTTCTACTCTGCAACCAATCTATTATTGAAAAATGCTCAAGACTTACACAAGCCAAAAGGCATCTTTTGACATGCAAAAGTCCCCCTAGGGACTCGTGAATGTTGTTTTGGTTGAATCCTTTGGTATGATTTGAATTTGATTATAGCCACTTTATCCATCTAGAAAACTATAATAGTAATGCCTAGATATAGTATCTAACACTTGATCCAAAAATGATAATAGAAATTGATCTTTAAATGTTGTCATATTCAATAGCTGAAAGTAGATGCAGACCCACCACTTCTCATCTTTCTTTAGCATAATCATGAGTGGGCTAACCCACTCACTATCCACAATGGAATAGATAAACTCCAACTTGAGAAGTTGCTTAATTTTTCCTTTGATAATTTACTTCAATTTGGGGTTCAACCACTATTGCAGCTGTCTCTTTGGCTTCATGGTCAAATCAGTGTAGATACAATGCTACCATATCCTAGGATCAATTAGTGTGAGTTTAGGATATGACCAAGCAAAGGCTATTGGCCATTTTTTGACCACCCTTAATAGCATTCATTTCTATTCAAGAGAAAGATTAGCATTGATGATTACTAGCTTTCCATTTTTCAAAAATTCATACTCCATGTCGTTGGTAGATTTTTTAACTCTAAGAACTCTTGTTTAAAATTTTCATGGATTTCATACTCTTTCCAATTGGTATCATTATTTACATCATTAGAGAGTTGGTGATGAACTTGCTATAGTTCATCCATGCCTTCAACATAGGCACAAGTTAAGTTATGAGTAGGTTCCATGTATAGTGTGCTACTTTCCAAATCAATTGTTAGACATTAGGTGCCTTCCTATTTTTTGGTTGTTGTGTACATGAACCTTTGAATATCTACCTCATTTGCAAATTTCTTGCATAAAGAAATGGATGCTCTTTTCATAGACTAGAGTTTCTACATGTAGTTGCACCCTATATCATTGTACACGATGCATGAAACTCATTTCTTCTTGATCTTTCCAAATGAATTTTCCCTGGAAATTTCCAAGGAAAGATCTCTGATGCTCATTTGTGTATCAACAATGCTCAACAAAGCCCTTTCCATAATGATTGGAAAGTCCCCCTTGCAATTGTCAATGTTGATTACTAAGAAATTGGTAGGATATGACCACCCATAGATAGTGGTCACAATGTCATCCACTACTCCCAATGGAACGGTGATGGATTGATCTACCAATTCTAAAAGAATGTTTCTCTTCTTAAGAGGAGGCAACTTCTAAGCATTGTACATTTCATGAGAAATCATATTAACTCCAGAACTTGAGTCAGGAAGAGCCTTGCATTGTCATTCCTATCAATTTGCGAATAGATAAGAGGACTTCCAAGATTAGATATTTTTTTAGGAAGGTTAACAAACTTAATCCAATCAAATACAACATTAGTTAACATAACTATGTGGATCTTGGAAGGAATTTAGTTTCAAGGGATCTCAAAAGGAATTCATGGAAAGGATGAAGGAGATACAAGGTGACTAGCTACATAAGTAGGTGAGGATTTAGTAGGGCTATTGGTTCAAAAGAATAATATTTTACAAGATCTTGGTTCCAAACCACTCTACTGATGAGCCAGTTGTAAATTAATGGCCCTAGTGACATTACGCTATTGTGGCTGTGTAGAAATTTTACCATACATGGATGAAGCAGGTGGTAATTAGGTTGAGGGTGGAGGAATATGTGTTGAAGGATGAGGATGATGATGAAGATATAGGGTTTCCCCTCTAGTAAATGGAGAATGAGTTTTATAATACTTAAAGTAGTCATGCTGAAAAGAAGTGTGACTAGAAGAGTCACATGAAGACATTGGTTGCTAAACATAGTACCCATATAGATCTGGTTGCTTGTAAGGGTACTACTACCTTGGTGGTGGCATTCGCCATGACTATGGATGTTGCCATTACTAATACTAATCATACAGTTGTGGTAGAGCTTCACTTCGATAATAATCTTCTTGTTGTTGGTGGAACTACCTTGGGTTGCCTTGAGGATAAGGAAACCTCCTAGGTACTTGCATTCGTGCTTGTCTAGGATTCAAAGTAGACACCTCATATTCCTGTAAGTGTGACACAATAGGGAAACATCCTTTGGGATGTTCATATTGGCAAATGTCACATTGATCATTGTCATTTGATTCTAACTCCACAACCTCTTCTACTATCGTAGCCTTACCCTTATTGCTTTGGTGGACATTTCTAGCTTCATTCCTTCTCCTATGAGCATGATCACTACCTTGTTCTTTGGATTCTTCTATAATTTTTAGAGCAGTTTAAAATTTTTCATTTGAAGCTTCCCACATTTTATCAAACTTCGCCAAAATTTTAGACATGATTGTTTGAATTGGAAAGGTTTTTCACTACACCATGTCATCAAGTGGTGCTTCCCCCTCATTGTCACAGAGTCAAGCCTCCCTTTTTCTAAAGGAATGATCCCACTTATACTCCTTAGCACTTTTTCATTTTCTCAACTCACCTTCTTATTTTGCAACCTACTCAATCAACCCTTGAGTCTAATGGGCACTTAATTCTGATAGTTTTCCTTAAGCATAGACCCCAAGAGTTCTCTTCATTTTTTATCAAAGTTGATCTATGATATGACAAAGCTGCTCCCATTGAGAATAATCATGACTAGGACATCTATGCAAAAGGAAATAATACTTTCCCATGATAGAATCCAAGGGTTCATATGTTCCTTGTTTCCAACCTTGGATTTACCATCGTAGGTTTGACACTCTAGAGTATGTCTGATACTTGTCATTAAATAGTTCAAGAATTGTGCCCCATCGATAGATTGATTTTGGTTCCAAAGACCAATACTAGATTCTTCTTCCTTGATGAGTGTTCTGGGGAATAACTTGATCTTTTGCTAATCATTTTTAATAGTTTGTAAGGCATAAGCATCTTGAAAGGTTTATAAATGCATTAAAGGATCTGAGTTATAACTCCCCTCAAATTTGGGAATATTGTTCATGTCTAGCCTCTTAATTAGGCTATCTCTCACATAGCTGGTAGGAATTCTAATAGCCTCTATGATGTTGAGCATGCTTCAAGTTTCCAAAAATGGATCATCATCATAATTATTTTGATGATTCCTATTATGTCCCCTGCTACCCCTTCGATCATGACAAGGCCTACGATCATTATCCCATCATTCACCTGCATCACATTTTTGTTTCATACAATTTTGATCAGATGCAA
This sequence comes from Gnetum montanum, assembly GCA_015680685.1. Taxonomy (NCBI): domain Eukaryota; kingdom Viridiplantae; phylum Streptophyta; class Gnetopsida; order Gnetales; family Gnetaceae; genus Gnetum; species Gnetum montanum. The sequence continues at coordinate 423,198 of MNCI01003795.1, forward strand.
AGGAGAAAGAAGAAGACGTAGATAAATAGGATGAAGAGGGAGGAGGACTACCACCACCATGGTTTCTTCCACCTTCTCATGTCTTATCACAACCATGATCATTAGATTTTCTATCTTAACTCCCACTTTTTCCCGAGCCCCTACCTTGACTCCCACTTTTTCCTGAACCTAGATTGTTGATAGTGGGCTTCAGATTCAAGTTCAATCCCTCATCACCAATGTCAAGGGATGGAGAATCTTTATGATGAGAACCCCTAGAGGGAGGATCCTCATTGTCATTTTGGTTTAGTAGGAATAAGGGGTTGGTGAACCATTTCCTCTTCATAGCTTCATGGCACTTTTCCTAGTGCTAATCTCATTTGTGTTCTATTTCCATGGGATGGTAATCTCAATAGTCATGGTCCTACATAAAGTATTCATCATGAAGGTCTTGGATACCGTACCTCTTATATTTTGTTGTAGCATCCTAGGAATAGATTGATCAGAAGGCAACACAATGTTGTCCTCCATATCTCTCCACCACAACAGCTCATCCTAATGCAAGGTGAAGGTGAAATTAGGTACAAATTCATCTAGATGAGTGTATACCACTTTGAATTCTTGGGACATTGGTAGTTTTGAATCATCATTACTATGAGAAGAAGATTATTTTGGATTAGAGAAAAAATTAGTGTGCTTAATTTATAATTATAATTATTTTTTTAAATGATGATAACCTTAGGGTTGATTCCAATGATCTTAAATAATATTCACTAAGTCTTAAATAGTGCACAAATCAAACTACAAGTCCCCAACAATGATGCCAATGATGAGTGGTGTGTATATTCTACGTCTAACCATATGAATCACTAAGAATTCATGCATGATCCAATTGAATTCCATGGACTTATAGCCTTCTAAGCACACTAGTCTCTAGGAAGTGAAACTAACCGTTGTGATCATTGTCTTCCCAATTACACTTGTGAAATGTAAAGGTATGGTTAAGTGCAACTAAGGCATATGATTTTATCATTTTATGTATTATGTTTTAAGTCGCCTAAGGATAAAGCATAATGAATAAAAATAAAATAATTAAATTGCTAATCTAATCTAACTAGCTAAACCTAACTAATCCTAACATAAGCAAAAATTCCCACTTGTCGTACACATCCTAAAAACATTTAATGTTAATGGGTTACCAAATGTTAAGTGTTACTAGGATTACCAAGTGTCAAGTGTATGCTCAAAGTGGTTGTACTTATGTTCTTAATTAATCAATATTTAATCTAGCTTAATTTATCTTAATTAATTATTTAATTACCTAAATAATTAAAGGAAATTGTATAAAACATTAAATGCATAAATAAATAATTAATCTATTTTAAAGTTCTGGAAGGTTTATCAAAAAATCATGTTTATTGTTGCACACATTACTATGCTCAAGTACAACAGTGCTCGAATAAAGATCCATACACTCTTAACTCCTACTACATGCACTTAGAAAAATATTCACTCTTAACTCCTACTACATACACTTAGAAAAATATTCTAACTTTCAAATGACAAAATTGCAAGAGCTCCACTACAACTATGACAAAGATTATCATAAACACGGTGAGTGAGCACGTATTTATAGGCAAAAATAGACACTACATCAATGGGGCCACGTAAACGCATCAAATCATGCATTGACAAGGCCTAATAGATAATGAAAGCAATTTACAATTCATCGTAAGGGTTCCTTAGGAAAAAAGCCTTCTAATACCAAATGAATCTTATGTTCTAAATACCAATTGTAGAATTTGTCATGACATATAGGTTGATAAGTTAAGAAACCTCCACATAATACTTATTCATATAGATAAGATACATATCTATAATATATTGCCAATTATAGATCTTTCATGTTACAAAATGAAAATATATTAGTAGGTTACTCGATCATACATGTTATGAAAATATGACAAGACTTACTATACACATACTATAAATTAGTATAAACATAAGGATTACTTGGACAAGCAAACTCTACATAGCAAATGACTCATATGTTTAAAATATAAATTGTAGGACTTGTCATGATATCTCAATTGATCAATTAAGAAAAAATTCAGAGAGAGGCAAACCATTCCCAAATGCCTCACAATATCATAATTCACTAAAATGATAAAGAGACAGCAGATGATGAGGATTTTGAAGAAAATGAGAAAAATATGCTTGTAGGAAGCACCATGCATGAAGAACTTATTAAGGAGACATGGAGGCCAATTTGAGAATGCTGAATGCCAACATATCTTGATGATTATATGCTCAACATCAACATTGAAGCTTGCTCCCCCTCACATCAAACCAATCTAATCAAACCTAAGTTGTCCAAGGTAGAGTATGAAGATACATCCAAAACTAAATCTTGATCTTGAACTACCAATGCTTTAATGACTATTGCAGGCATGCATGTACTATTAACAATTCAAATAGTATACAAAATATTTTACTTAAGCCTAAGAATTTTGAGGAAGTGTCACAATACTCTAAGTGGAGTGATGCCATGGAGAAAGAATTGAAAGCACTTACTGATAACCAAACATGAAGTGTTATTCAGTTTCCAAGACGAAAATAGGTTATTTGTTTAAAATGGCTATTCAGAATCAAGCATAAACCAAATGGTACAATAGGAAAATACAAGGCTAGGCTAGTTGCTAAAGGCTAGATTCAAATTAAAGGAGAAGACTATAATGATACTGTTTTTCCTGTGGCAAAATTTGCTTTTGTTAAATATCTCATTGTAGTTGCTATCGCCAACGGATGGGATCTACACCAACTTGATGTTAACAATGCATTCATGAATGGGGACCTTGATGAAGAAGTATATATGAAGTTCCCTAAAAGGTTTCACACTAGAAACAATAAGCTTGTTTGTCGACTACACAAGTCTCTATATGATCTCAAACAAGAATTTAGAGAATGGTTTCGTAAGCTCTCTAATGCCTTTCTTTCTTATGATTTTCATCAAAACAATTTGGACAGTTATCTCTTCACCATGAATAATGTAAATGATAAGCTCCTTGTGTTGGTCTACATTGATGATATTATTATTATAAGAAATAATAATGAAAAGTGCATCCAATTCAAACGGTATATCTAAAGTCAGCTCCAAATCAAGAATTTAGGTGCATTAATGTATTTTTCTTGGTTTAGAGGTTAAGAAAATCAAATCTAGAGTTTACTTGAATCAAATGAAGTATGCTTAGGATATTTTTGGAGAAGTAGATGTTCAGCACATGAGGAAGGTTGATACACTGATACCACTGGTCTTTCAATAGATGAAGGAGCACCTCTTCCTAATGGTTGAGAAAAAGAGATGACTTATTAGTAGGCTTATTTGCTTGAATTTGACTCACCCAAACTTATCCTATGTAGTACACCTTCTTAGCCAATTCCTTCAACATCCTAGGGAGCCAAACATGGATATGGCTAAACGTGTCATTTGGTACATAAGTGAAACAACATCCAATGGGTCCTTCTATCCAAGAAACAATGATCTTGTCTTGAAGACTAATTGTGATGTAGATTGGGACACATGTCTGATGAGGTGATGGTCCACAATCAGATTCATCTATTTTCTTGGTAATTCCCCCCTGACATGGTGTTCAAAGTCGCAACCTACCATTTCCCTTTCATTGGCTAAGGCCAAGTACTATGCTATGGCCAAGGTAACAAAGGAGATAGTCTAGTTAACTATTGTACTCAAAGACATGTTTGTTGAGGTTACAAGGCCAATTTCTTTACATTGTGATAATTAATTTGCAATCCACATCACAACCAATCTAGATTTTCATGAGCATACTAAACATATTTAAATGGATTTTCATTGTGTTTGATAAAAATATGTGGAAAAGCTATTGCAATTCATCTTTGTGCCCTCTTATTCTCTATTTGCATACATATTCACCAAAGGTCTTGGTCACATTTACTTTAACACCGTCTTGCACTTGATTGGCTTTGGTAACACTAATCATTAGCTTGAGAAAGGGAATAATGCTCACTCTATTAGCAAGCCTTGATATGTTCCTCTACCACATGAGCTTGAGAAAGGCTATTGCATGAACTATGTGATCACAGTTGTGGCATTCTCGGCATTGATACAGCTGACATGCCCTTATTATGCTACTCAAGATCAAGTCTTTCCCTATTTTTTAGATCATAGTTATGGTTGTTGCTAAGTTTTACTCAAGTTTCCTTTTCTTCTTCTTTTTCTTCTCTACTTTTCATTTTTAGTTTTATTCACAATAGCATAAATACACTACTTGTATGTACAATTTCATAATAATCAATAAGAATAATTCTCTATTCTCCTAATTTTATAGCATGTACATTATGCTTAAACCTTTTCAATAAATTTACAGCTAAAAATTCACAATAAAATCATGTAGCAATTTATTAAGGTTCTTTATTATAGCTTTATTGAACAACCAAATTCATACAAAGTAAAGTCAAGACCCAACTTAGGATTCCTACTTAATATTTTATAGGAATTTGTTTGGAAGTCTTTTATCTAAAATATAACAAAATTCATAGAAAGAGTTTAATAACTTACATTAAGATATCATATTGATTCCAACCAGAAAATACTATCCTATAGAGTATTTACATAAAGCAATAAAAATTTAAACAATAAACACTAAATACTCTATGGATGATGGAATATTTAAAAATGGCAAGGAATCAATATGAAATCTATGAATGATTCAATACTTAATGATTTGTTTATTGTAAATGTTATGCTTTAGTTCAATCAAGGTTAGTATATAGATACACTTACCTTAATTGTTAATAAAAAGATTCTCTAGGCCAAAGTATCAATAATGTTGTTTTTTGTGGAATTTTCTAGTGAATTTTATGAACTATTACATCAAGCTAAGGTAAAATAGGAGGAATATGAATAAGCTTCAACCTTTGTTAGAGGTCTTATGATGGTGTATCAACAAGAGTTCTCATTCTATAAGATTCAAACCCTTAATGAGACTTATGATTTGGCATTCAAGGTAAAAAAGAAACTTAGTGGATTTGGGAATATGAGTAAATAAATATCAAAGGCGAAGGACAAAGGATCCAAATTAGAAAATAAAACCAAGTTAAAATCTAAAGAAAAAGATGGAAACAATGACAAGAAGCAAGATAAGAGAAATGAGAAGGCTAAGGCTAAGAAGAAACAAGGAAAAGAAGATAAGGATCAAGGTAGTAACTCATCCAAGATTCAGTGCTTGAAATGTGAAAAGTAGAAACACAAGCAATGGGAATGTCCACTTCACAAGGTATCTAGAGCAAGGATGTAAAAACCATACAAACAAAGGAGACATCAAGCCAAGCTCTTTAGAGAGATAATCCTAATGCTCCCAAAATTGAAGAAGTTTTTGGATTGAATTCATGTGGATTTATGGGAAATGTGAATAGAAGAGATCATGCAACCATAAACCCTAAACCCTAAGAACCCCTAAACCCTAAACTCTAAACCCTAATAACCCTAAACCCTAAACCCAAAATGTTATTTTTTCCAAGATAGTTGCTATATTGGATTTAGGAAAAAAATCCTCATCCTAGAACCTACATCATGCATTGGTTGTCAAGAGACTTCTCTTAAGAGGTGAGAGAGAAAAGTGTCTTAAAGTTTAAAATTAGAACTTATCATGATGTTGCAAAATATGGTGTTTTTGGAAGGCCTTGGAATTTTTGTAACTCATCATGAGAGAGCAATATGTAGTTTTTGGAAGGCCTTGGAATTTTAATAATGATGCTCAATTTAATAGAGCAAGAAATATGTGAAGTGTAATAAGACCAGATAAAATCCATGAGTTGATTCCTATGATAGCTAAGCAAGTGAAGTAGTAAAGCTTACTTAATGTTTTCATAATTCTTCTTGGGAAGAGAGAACATATTAAAGAACATGATAAGGCTAGTCTTAGTTTTTTGATTATATCAATTATTACATCTATCATGATGTTGTGCAAGTGGAACTTCCAACAAGTGTGCTACGCTTGAAGAAGCAATTTCCAAAAGTGCTCAAGGGGGAATTGGATGGATTTCCACCAATGAGAAATGTTAAACACCAAGTTGATTTCATTCCTAGTGCTACCATTCCAAATTAAAGGGCATACTAGATGGTATTGAATTAGAGGACTGAATTGCAAAGAAAAGTAAAGAAGTTACTTGTAAATGGCTTCATAAGGGAGTTAGTTTTACCTTGTGTAGTTCCAATAGTACTTGTATCAAAGAAGGGCAATGAAGAATTGATAATGTGCTTTGGTTCTAGGGTTGTTAATAGGATAATAGAGAGGTAGAGGTTTTCTATTCTAAAGATAGATGATATCCTTGATGTCCTTACTAATGCAGAGGATTTTAACATATTAATTTGAAGAGTGATTACCATCAAATTAAGATTAGGCTTGATGATAAATTGAAGACCACTTTCAAGACACCAAAAGAATTATTTAAGTGGCTAGTGATAACATTTGGGCTCACAAATGCCCCTGCTACATTTATGAGGCTAATGCATGATGTTCTTTCTCATGAACTTCTCAAAGCCTATTCATGAATCCTAGGATGGGCCACTTCTTACCATTATAATAGTGATGTGAAAAATTCTTAGGATCTTGTTATTTTGTAAACCATTATTTGGATCCATCTTGTACCTTATCATATCAAAAGAAATTTATTCTTTTAAGCTTATCAAGTATTATCTTATATGTAATAGTTAAAATAAATTTTTACATTTCCACATATAAAATGTGGCATTTTTGTCTTTTACTTGTCACATGTGGATTATTTGAATTTATCTTTTAGCTATCATTTTATCCTTATATTTGAATTTATTTATCTTTTCATGTCATATATCATAACCTAGTGTCTCTTCCTCTCCTTAGATTACCACATCATGGTATCATCACAAGATATTTTTAAACTCTTGAAGCCAATCATTACCTTAATATAACTAAAAAAATTCTTAGACTTGGACTTCTCAATGTCTATCTCATTAGTCCTTGGGTTGACCACTCCTTACATTTGTAATTGCAATGTGAACAATTATTTAGATCTTCTTATCTTTTGACCATTGTCTAAACCCTTCCTTACCTTATCATATCAAAGGTAACATGTTCTCTTAAACTTACAAAGTGTTATCTTTTTAGTTTTTCTTTAATCCACTTTTGACCTTATGTAATCTCTAAAAGCTTGACATGCCTATTTTATTTTATAAATCTCTTCCTTTTTATATATGGTTATGCAATACTTTTGCCTTCTCCTTCTTAAGTCTTATTTGAATATTATGATTAAAGGTCACTTTTTACCTTCATCAATCTTAATCAGTAATTAACTTAAACCTTACAATCAAAAATTAATAATGAAATTTCATGTAAAGGATATTGACTTTATGTAAAGAGTGTTCATTGTACTTGAATGGAAAACTACTCTTCTCTAGAACACATACTAAAGAAGCATGAATATCTAAGAGGATTCCTTACTATGTTAACCATCATAAAAAAAAACTAAATTACCGTAATTCTTGTGAACTTTATAAGGATACATAAGTAGCCAAGCCCATATCATTTATTATAGGTTTAATAATAGTATGAATGTATATCCATTATATCTTTTAAGCCTTTTCTAACACCTTGTTATATCAAGTTATGAAAAATTTTCTTTTTGTCTTTGCATGTTGTTTCAAAATGTTATTTTATGTTTGTGTTTTATAAAACTTAAAATTCATATATTATGTACCTTATGTGTAGGATCAGTGTTTCATTTTAGAAAAAGAAAATGTTAAATGTAATAATATAACTTCATGCCTAAAATTCAAATTTGTGAACACTCTTACCTATAAATATATAGGTGGTTAATCATTTTATAATTTTAGAAGCATTTTCTAAAATAATTTTAAAAGTTCACTGAAGTCCATTTCCCAAAAAAAAACATTATTATTTGAGTTATATAGTCAAGATTTCATTAATTTATTAATATTCCTTATCATTTCTCATTTAATTACATCAATTCTCTATCAATTACTTGGCATCCTCTTTATCAAGTTCATTTACTTTCATCATATTAGTAATCATTTCATATCTTTTCTATCATATTCTTATACTTTAAATATTGATTAATGTCATTCTATTAAGTTCTAGATTAACTTAATGATTTCATATTATCCTTGTTAAATGTCTTAATAATTTTACCTATTCTAATTCCTTATAGTTTAAGTTCCAAGAACTCATAAAGCTTGATGGATTTTAGGCTCAAGCTTAAGTAAATAATTAATTTGAAGACATTCTCATCACATTTCAAGTCAATCTCTTCATTTTTATATTCTTTATTAAATTTTTCTAGGTTTTATTTTGCATATTATTAAAATCAATAAATTCATTAGGAACCAAGTTGAAGATTTAAAGATTTATACCATTTGTACTCTTTCAAAATTTCCTCTAACTTACTTCATATATTTATTTTTATTTTTAATGAATTTTTTAACTTTGTTAAAAATCTTTTGTATTTCATCCTTAATGTTCCTTTGATGTTGGCACTTGGAGGTGACCTACCCAAGGTTCAAATGGCCATCATCATGATTTTCTAAGCTCCCAAGTGTTGTTGAGGTATTCTCTAGGATTGACCACAAGATCCATATATGAAGAGATTGTAGCTAAATCTCCTAAAGAGAGGAGCAATGGGAAGTTACTTCATTGTATGAATCAATGTGGGTTCTTTCAGTCTCATCATGTTTATGTTGCAATTAAATGAATATATGCTTCCACTTCTATTTTAATACGTTGATCTTCAATCTTAACAAATAGTCCTTGTAGTTAATTTTGTTCTGGATATCTTTATCAAATTTCATTATATATCTTTCATTTTACATTTTGTTTCATTTTCTAGTGTAATGATTTGTATTGCATGAATTAATTGAATTCTATGTCTCATCTTTTTAAAACTTAAATGTTCTTTTTTGCAATGTTCTATGATGAAAATATCTTTGCAACAAAATTAGAAGGATGAGATGAGATAAAAAGACAACACACTAAAGATGTGATTTTTGCTAGAGAAAGAAGGATCCTCATGATTAAGTAGGCATTTCCTTGGGATACTACTGATACTCGGTAGATATTAAGGATCATGGATATAGACATTTATCTTTTAAGAAATTATTTATGAACACAATTTTTTATTTTATTTTACAGACATGAGATCACCTATGTTATCCTGACATGTACAATTATCTTGCTTGCCATGCATCAATGATGGTAAGAAAAAGAACCTATGTTTTTCCTTACCTATACCTATTGTTTATAATTTATTTCTTTTTTAGAAAAATTTTGGTCATTTATATATATAAGGAGGGGTGAACCCAAAAATTAGTAGTATCATTATGAAAGGTAGATGATCCTCTAGTGAAACAAATGAATACCCACACCAATTAGAAATTGAAAAGTAGCAACATAGTATTTCATTTCATTTAACTAATCATGCAAATCTAGCTTTAAATTTCATACATTTTTCTAAAATTCAATTATTAAAGAATAGGAAAGTTTAATTTAATTCTTTTGGAATAAAAAAAATGTACTAATATTTTATTAGGGTTGAGCAAACCTAAAGGATCAAAATCAAGTATAATAGATATATTCAAGTTGCTTGTTCAAACGATATTAGTTGCAATAAATCCATAGTATAATAGATGTGTCTAATACTCATGCAACTTAAACATCTATTTAATGCAATTCCTTAGAACTAATACTAGTAGCTTAGCTTGAATAGCTCATACAAAGATTGACTTAAGATTTTCTAATTTTTTCTCAAGAAATCTATTTCACAACATTCTAATTATGCATATTCTTTATCTTCTACCAGTTGTAGGGAATACAGTGAATATATTTTTCCTTCCTAGTCATTATTCTATCTTACTATTTTAACTTAGAGATAGTGTGATTCCTTCTTACTCTGCTAATTTGTGCATTCATGGATATTGGAATTACTGCATCTAGATATTCTATGTCATCATGCCTACTACCTCTAATACTTTCCAAATAATATTAAAGTTTTTTTTTTGTATTTGGATCTCATTTTTCCATCTTTATAAAAAAAATTTGATAACAAGTTTTCAAGTTTATTTTCAATTTATTATTTTATCAAAATTAGCAATACCACATTTTTGTAGTCATAATGATCCTTCATGGAACCACCCTTGTTGAGATTTTTTGGATAATCTTTTTTAAGATTGTATTTTGATTTTTATTCCTTAAGAAGAATGTTAAGAATGATACAATACTTCAATTTTCAATGGCAACAAATGAGCTCTAAATAAAACTATTTCATATGGGACTTGATTTTTCACCTTGAATTCTAACAAAAAGAATTATTTTTGAAGTTTTTCAAAAAAATTTCATGATTCTTGATGAAAAATTGGGCTTCATACTACATATTCGTAAAGCATTATATTATAAACAATTGTTTGAAAAAGATATTTTAAATTATCCATGTTCAAATATTGTGATCGCTACATTCTTTCTTCATTATATAGAAAACCTTCTATCCATTTGCAACTTGTCATGATATATAACGCTTTTACTTATAATTTTGAGAGTATTCTACTTCCAAATAATTGTAAGTATCCACAATCTCAAGTCTTTTACTATTTAGCTGAAAAGTTTAACTTCTATTATTATTTCCAGAACTTAACATTTTTGTAGTTGATGCAATAGTGTTTTTAACCTTATTTTTGAATTTTCTATTAGTGCTACATCATTTGCAAAGATTAACCATCCTTCCATGATTTTTCCACATTAATATCATGATTTGTAAGCACATCTTTAATCCACTATTTTAGGTCATCATAAAAATATAAAACAAAGTCGGTGAAAGAGGAAAACCTTGCTTTATTTTCATATTACTGTAAAAATGACAATATTATGTAGTGTCTTCATTTTTTTAATTCAAAAACTATCTTTATATAAGTTTTGGATGACATTAAGTAAATAAGAATCAACTTTAAGTTTGATGAGTCTACTCCTTTCATAACATAGTTAAATACTTTAGTAAAATCCACAAAGCAAATATATGTTTTAACTTATTTTCCCTTTGCTTGTTCAATGCAATATCCAAGAGTAACCAAATGATCTAGAGGGGAATTTTCTACCCTTAATCCTACTTGTGAAATAGCACATAAATTATTTCCTTTTATCCACGATCATACTTTTTTCTTCAAAATGCTAGCTAATAATTTTGCAAAAGAGTTACTAATCATGGTTAATTTTTTAACTATTTAAATATGATTTCTCTCCTTTTTAAAAAATCAAAATAGCTCTATTACTTATCCACTATCTAGTCAAACCATTTTGAAGTCCCTTATTAAGCATTTTCCAAGCCTATTGCTAGACCATCTTCGCACTATATTTTAATAATTTAGCATATAATCCTTCTACATCTAAAACTTTTAGAGAAGCTAATTTCACAATTCCCTCTATTGCTTTAACATACATAAGATGTAAATATCTAGGAGCATGCAACTTGTTATAGTATTTATCTCGTAATGAAACAAATTTTTGAAAAACCTTTTTATCTCTATAAATAGAATATCATTTGGAGAAACTTTATTTCTAAAAAGTTTTCAAAAAAATTTTGTTGATATTTCTTTATCATTAGCACCATATTGTTTTGGTACTCTTTTAGAAATTTTCATTTTTTGTATCTCAAAGTAATTTCATGTTGTTCTTATTCAAAGATTTTTTTAATATCAGAATTTTAGAAGCTAATCTTGGTTAACTTCCATTGCATAATAATATTCTTTGTGGCCTCTAGTAATATTCTTCTAACTAATTTTTAAGTTTTTTTTTAACAAATTTTATACCTTTTGTTAGAAAGATTCTATATTTGCAATTGTACCATATCTTCTTATTTTCTAGTATTGCTTATAGTTAGAATTCTCTCTTTAATAGAAATTTGTAGAAAATAGTGTATAATCAACAACCTAAAAGTTGAGGATTCATAGTACATTTTGAGGGATGGTTAATAGTAAATTAATACATGAACATCTTCCTTCTTTTTCAAAAGTAAATTTTGTGCTTAATGAATATTTTTAATAGCATTTAAAATAATAAGATCGGGGTCTTATCTCCATTCTAACATATACTTTTTTGTTTGATTTGTTTTACTATCCTATGATGTTCTTTCCCATCTACTTTTATTTTGATCATAATCTTGTATATATGGTCATCCTTGATAACTTTGTCACTCTAAAATATCAATTTACTTAGAACCAACATTTTCATTAAAGTCAGTACATATATAAACTTAGCTTTTAACTTAAATTTTTCTATATTTTTTTCTAAATATTGAAAGGGAATTTTTTTGATAAACTTGTCTTCGTATAATGGACTATCACTTAGAGTGATGATAAAGTGCTTATTTCTCAAGTCATAAGGCCTAGATTCAAGCTTCAATGTAGCCACTCAAAAGAGGTTAGCCTTTCGTTCATTCATTGCCCTCTTAGGATCCTACCCAATAATATGAGCATTGAGCCTCTAGGTAATGATCCTTTTATATTTTGCATGGTATGTTACATCTCATGGGTGAAAGTAACAAAAAACAATGAATACAAGACATTTTTTCCTAATCTTTAATCAAATATATTATTTATAGTCACTAGCCTTTTATTAACTTAATTAGTTTTTGAAACCTTTCTTTTCTTTCAAAAGACAAGATAATCTTTCTAATGACCTACACTTACTATCCTTATTCTAGTAAGACTAGACAAATTAAAATTTTCAAAATCTTCTTCTTCCCATATTTTAACTACTTTACAAATATCAAACTTTTTTTAAAATCCAATATTATATAGTGTAATCATTTTAGTGGCAATGATACCATTTATATTTAGAAAAACCATAGTGCAAAATCTTCTAGCATGTTTTGAAAATGCCCTATCTTTAATTACTACAATATAATCTACATTTAGAAAAGTTATCTTACCTTCTACTCATGTTGCTTTTACTTTTTTTCCATTCTTCTATTTCTTTGTAAGCTCTTCTTTTATACAATTTTTTTTTTTACCTTTTAAGTTACTAAGGTTATATTAAATATTTCTTGAATAGTTGAATTCTCACCATGAGGAAACCACAAGTTATGGTTCTCATCATGAGTCAACCATAGGTTGTGATGAATATAAAATTAATTCCTAAAATATCGTGAGCCCTGATTAGCTCATGATCTATTTCTGATGATACCAAGACCTCATTAGAAGTTGTCATTTGTTGAAATTTTCATAAAAAGTTGAAATTGATAAAATGAATTTTGATGAAGTTAGAATCTATAGATTTCCTTGATCTTCCCTTTATTTTAGAATGAAAGAAATTGAATAAATAAAGTTAAATATGATAGAAAAGATGATATTGCTTGATAATGACCTTTTGGATTCCTTAGAAGTTACTAAAACCTTGAGAATTTGATGAAAGGGAAATTTGAAATCCAAATTGGCATAAGAGATAAATGAAATTCTTCTATAGATGTGCTAGTGCAATAGCTTTAATGGAGATGGAGAATTAATAAAGGGTGAAATATATTGAAATAATGAATATTGGTAAAAGATGAAAAAGAGAATTGAAATGATTGGAGAATAAACTGAGATGGAAGTTGAAAATTCATGATTCCACTTTTTTATTAGAAAATCCAAAGTGTTACATGATGAAAAGACCCATTTATTTATAGGAAAGTAATGAGAACATCTTTAGGGAATATGAAAAAATCTTTTCACTTTAACTAGAACCTTTAAGAAGGTGAAAAGAAAGATGAATTAAGATCATTATGAAGTGTATATGTTAATTAATTCATGTAATTTTGAAAATATATTTAAATATCTAACCTTTTCAATCTACTTACATAAATCTTGTTTTATTTTAAAATCAATTTATTGTTTGTACTTAATAAAATATTTNAAATATTTTATTAAGTACAAACAATAAATTGATTTTAAAATAAAACAAGATTTATGTAAGTAGATTGAAAAGGTTAGATATTTAAATATATTTTCAANGTTGAAACTAAAACTTAGTAGACTATGTTTAGGTTTTGTATAATAGGCTTAGGGTACTTGCTTTAGTCTTTTAAGGATTTCTTTAGTTTGCACACTTTATGCTTTGTATAACAAGCCTAGGGTGCATGCTTTAGTGTGAGAGATTTAAGCATGAGAAGGTTAAGCAATAGTAAGAAAGTAATATTCATATAATCCAAAAGGTAAGACATGCCATAGAAAATTGTCAATTGCATTATGAGATAAATTAGAATTCATAAAGGCCAAAAATTTGAAGTGTGAATCAACACATAATTATAGTTATAAATTTCAATAAACTGAAAGGTGAGAAAAGTTGTACATAAATTTAGAAATGTGCTAGCAAAGCCCAAGAGATCTTAAATTAAAGACATATTACATGCATAATGAATGAATAGAGAATAATAGTTTACTAATGGTAAAAAGATGCAACAGCAAGATAAAGGAGTTTGTATAAATATACGTAGCCTACATAGCTTCAACATCCAGAATCAACTCGAGAAAATCAAGAAACTTTAAATCTTTTCTCACTTCAAATAAACACACTTAGGCCTTGATTGCATAATAAGGTAATGATACTTTTCAAATAAACCTGGAGTAGACATTTTATCAGAAATTAGCATAGCACTCTTTTTCTTTAATAAAAACAATCCTACACGACTTGACAAGACATAGACGCTGATATAAAGCAAAGTTCACAGCACAAGCAACTATCATGGAAAATGATGGAAAATGTTAGCTGAAGCATGGGGATGCTGCAGACCCTGGCCTACATTTTGTTGAACCCTTATAATGAGCTCCTTAACCTGAGGTTGATAGAGAGCCACAATCATAATCACACTCCAGAGACAGACACAAACTACTGTTAAAAGACATGTTGCAACACGTAACATTTTAATTTTTTCATATTAAGAAGATCTGCAATGATTTTTGAAGCTGAGAATTCCTCCCAACGTGATTTATCATTGGGGTTGGGTTCATGTGTCATTAGATGTACACCGACGGTATCCAAAGCTCCTCCAGATCTTCCATGGAAGCCTATGATTTTGCATCTATATTCCGGGGATAAGAAACTTTCTCCAGAAACGATAAGAAACTTTCTTCAGAAACTTCCCGGTAGGGTCTGTATACCTTCAAGTTGCTAACGAATTTCAAACTTTTCACCCCTTTCAGATAAGAACCACCTTTTCAAATGACCTTTTCAAATGGTAGCTCAGATCAATCTGTTACATTCATACTAAATAAATAACCATGCCGGCACGTGGTATCATCTGAATAAATCTGAACCTGACTGCTTCCGACAGCATTTGAATGACCACCACAAATGGTGTCATTGTTGTGGTAAAACAAATCGGTGATGGCGGTGTCCAGCGTGGAGGACCCTACAATGCACGTTACTAGACTCGGACTCTGCCAGTGAGTTACTCGTCGTAGTCCCCTTCTCCTCCTTCTGTTACACAAACTCACAAACTCCGACTGGCACTTGTCTTCCGCTTCATCTGTGTTACCTTTTATAGGGGCCCCAACCACTGGCAGGGGCAGGCTATCCTTCTTCTTGACATTGCTTTTGCTCAATGGTTTGGTACACCAAAATTTACAATCATTCATTGTTGCGTGAAAGGCCCTCCATCATGGTTTTGCTTGCCTTGAAAGGCCAATATATTATGCAACTTTTTGATGAGACCTGGGTTACCACTGCGTAAAGTCTTCAATGCCTCATTCACTTCTTGGTCATCCATTGGTGTCATCCGAAGTAGTTGAAAGCATGGGGATTTTTATTATCATAATTGAATATGGGTAAAGATACTTATCTATAGTACATCATCATAAAATGAAGATATATCGGTAGGTTTCTTGACCATGCATCATACAAAATGATGATAAGATTTACTATACAGATACTATAGAGTAGGGTAAACATAAGGGTTGCTCGGGTAAGTAACCTCTACATATCAAATGACTTTTATGTTTAAAGTACAAATTGTAGGATTCCTTGCTCTAAAAACCTCTACATACCTAGTCAATAGTCTTTTAGGTTGCTTGGTCAAGAAACTTATGTAGAATAATTTTTTATATGAGTAAGATACTTCTCTATAGTATATTGTTAATTGTAGATCTTCCCAGTTATAAAATGAAGATATATCAATGAGTTATCTTATTCTGCATAATGCAAAATATTGTAGAGTAGGGTAGACATATGAGTTGTTGGGATGAGAAACCTCTACATGCCAAAGGATTCTTATGTTCAGAATACAAATCATAGGATATGTTATTACATGTTGTTTTCTTGGTCAAGTAGCCTCTACATACCCAATCAACAAGTCTTCTGGGTGCCTTGGTTGAGCAATCTCTACAAAATAATTTTCTATATGAGTAAGATACTTCTCTAAAGTATATCATTAATTGTAGATCTTCCCTATTATGAAATCATGATATATCAGTAGGTTACCCAATCATGCATAATACAAAATACTATAGAGTAGGATAGATATATGGGTTGCTAGGGCAAGCAACCTCTACATACCAAATTACTCTTATGTTCAAAATAAAAATTATATGTTATGTCATTACATTTGGGTTTCTTAGTCAAGCAACCTTGACATAAAAAGTGATCAGTATTCAGAATATTTATTTTCATGGATAAAATTTATAGTATATCATCAATTGTAGATCTTCCATATTACAAAATGATCATAGGATTTCCTAAAAACATACTATAGAGTAGGGTAGATGTTACTTGTAATTAAAACAAACTACAAAATATCTTCATATGTAAATCATAGTTTACTAGGTTTCCCAATCATGAAAGATCTATAATATTAATTATATTATTGATGATCTACATTGTTGGATAAGCATCACTTACATTTAAATTATTGGTAGTTCTTTTAATCATTGACTTTAAGATACTAATATTTTTTCTAATAACATTTTAGGATCAATTAGTAAGCTTCTTTAGAATCTAAATATTAAAATGAATCAAGCTAAATCATGGTACTTGTCAATCATGAATCCTGAGGAAAGATATAAGGACACTCATGTTCTCATAAAATAGTTGAATAATTATGCTTATAAGGATCAAGGAATTGTGTTTGATGCAAGTGTTCAAAATAATGACATCATATATATTTAAGCGGAGAATTTGGTATCAACAATAAAAGTAATACTACATTATGAATACTTTCTTCTTAGAACTATGGACATGGAACAAACTAATTGCTATCATGAGAAAATATGACATAAATAAGATTAACTCATATTTTTCTAAGTGTGATATTGTAGCATATGTGAAAATATTTCTATAATAGAAAAGATTTACGAAAAAATCATCAGTTGTTTTGTACATGAGAAATCACATGAAACTGTCATTTGAATCATAAAATAAGCTTCTCCTGACACATCAACTAAAAACTATTTTAGTTGATCTTACTATAACTACTAAGGAGTCTTCCACAATGAATTATTTTAAATGAGTAAAAAAGTTTGACTCATGCAACATGAAAGTAGTAAGAGTTGTCAATAAGAGAATCAAGGTAGTTAAAACAAAGAGGATTTGTTTCATCCAGATTTTACTACAAGCTACCATATTAAAATTGACCATTGCACTCAAGCTCATGACAAGTTTGAAATTAAAGCAATGAGCAAAAATTATGTTGAAGAACTTCTTACATCAATGATAAAAATATTTTCACTATTGTGCATGACTACATACTCATGGCATAAAAGATTTCTAGTGGTAAGGCTTTCATATCAATGAATGAATCTAAGCTCCATGAAAAAGATTCTCAATCTTGAATTTTGGATCATTAACCTTCAATTCAGGCTATAAAGATTCTTCTTGAGAGAGATAATATTGAGATGTCAAAAATGAATCTTTATAGAGTTCATCAGGCCAAGCTTCTCAAAGCTAAGACTCTAGTGCCTACTATCACTAAAATTTGTGATTCTCAAAATTGGATCCAATGCATGAAATATGATTTGTCTCATGTGGATATGTTATGTCATGTTAGACACTATCTTGCATGAAATAATATTCAAGAATTATCATCTAGAGAAATCTCAAAAGAGCTAAATCTTATTTATAATATAGCCTTAAATTTATATTCAAGTAATTCACTTATGTTCATTTACTAGTATAATCCATTCAAATAAAGATATTTAGTTTTTATTAATTCATTGATATCTCATATATTATATTTCTTATTTGCTATCTATTAGTGTACCAACATTCAATGTTGTTCAAAAGTAAAAATATTTTCTTAAATTTAATGATGCTCTATACTAAAAAGGAATGAAATTTTTACTATATATTAAAATGAAATTCTAGAATGTTTCTCCATGATTTTCTCTAATGAGAAATTCAAGGAGAATAATCTTAAATATTTGAGTATCAATCTAATTTTTCTACTTCAAGATCTTAGGCAATGTAAAATAGAGATATGTCTTGATGTGATACTCAGTTGACAAATGTGTTTCAAGCATCTCAAGGTAAACTATGAGCTACAAAAATCAATAATTAATAGGATGATCATACTAGAGAAAAACTTTGATAAAATGAAATTTTCACATTTTTTAAAACTTACTCTATTTAATTTTTTATCTCAAGGATTTATCTATTGATTATTTCATAGATCTCAATGTAGATAACATTTGTAATAGGTATTGAATTGTAACTATTTAACATCTTAGAGTTCAATTCTAGTTGATTTTTATAATATATTAATTAATAATAAATTTTACTACTCTATATAGATAATTGATGGTTACATGTTTATGAGCTTTCTTGGAAATATCATGTTCATGAAAGAAGATCTTACTATCAAGCCTTCCATTCAGTCAATGTTGCATCAACACTTAAAGTCTCTTGATTCTGAGGAGACCATGGATACAACCATCCACCCAATTGAAGGTATCTTTTTCTATAGGCAAAATTGAAAGTTTGTAGAACTCACATTACTAAAATATTAGAAAGAATTCTCTTCCATGAAGAAATCAATAGCTTACTACATAGTAAATTTTGAGAATATTACTATTAAAGACTCTTTTTTATTTTGTAAAGAATTCTCTTTTTTATTACTACATAGTAAATTTTATATTACTAATAAACATCCCAACCTCAAATGGGACATTCAAATTAGCCATTTTGTAAACATTGCATGAATTCTAAGGAGTTTTTGGAAAGTAAAAGGCTACAAAACAAAGTGAAATTGTTGAGAAATGAACAAGCAGTATTCATTGATCAATCTTATTATTGTATATCAAGTGAATTATCTATGTTCCTCATTGTGTTCATCATTTGTAAATTATTATGAATTGTTATATGTGTTAAGAGCTTTATTGTAAGAAATTTGTAAAGTGAGTTACACTTTCTTCTTGATTCTTTTTCTCTTATTGTAAGCCTTGCAAGGTTGATGTGCTTCTTTCTAGAAGGCATCTTTGTTGAGCTTATCAAGACCTTATGGTGTTGAGTATGTTCACAGCAAAGAAACACTCTGGTGCATACCTCACATTTTGTAAAGTTTCTAGGATTCTTGAAACCACATTTGATCTTGCTAAAACCTTGTGGGATTGAGTGTTTATCAAGTAAGAAAATACTCCAAGCAAAGCTCAAACCTTGCTAGGGTTATGGTTGTGGACCTTTTGGTGTGTCAAAACATTAAGAAAAATAGAGACAAAAGTTGTGTGTGTCATTGTGTGATTTTTGTGGTTGTAGGACCAAGATGAGATGACAATGAATCCACTGATGTAGATAAAAGGAGAAAGTCATCCACAAGGTCTCAAGGTCTCATCCACAAAATTAAAGCTCAAAGGAAGAGCATTCAAAGAACATGGACAAGCAAAGTTGTCATCATTGATGCATGCGGAAGTGCAAGATTATGAACAAGGAACAAAGAATTCATCATGTAAAGAAAGGTGAAGAAATACATCTTCTAGACACAGTAGACATCTTGGAAGATTTAAAAGATGCATAGACAAAGACGTCTCCAAGAAATAGCAAACATCTTTCATCAGGAAAAGATGTCTTCCTAGAATGGAGATTTCAGAAAGACATCTTTCCTAGACAAAGATAGATTTCTAGAATAGAGGGAAAATACAGAAAGACCTCTCAAGCATGAAGCAGACATCTTCCATGACTATTAGCTACTGTTAGCTAGCCATTGCATGAGTTCCAAGATGGATTTGAAAACCTGATAGCTATAAGCAAAAATTATATGCATTAGAAAATGTGCAAGCTCTTGTACAATCATATTTAATCATTTATCAACCATTGTAATCATTGTTGCTCTTCATTGTATTATCATTTTTCCATTGTAAAGTGTGTTGTATATCAAAGTATAAGGATCAACAAACTAAGTTGCATTCATTCCTTATAATTGTTGTTCTCCCTTAAACCCTACGTGGTTAATGTGCTTCTTGTGAGAAGGCATCTTGATTGAGCTTGTTAGGATGCTACAAGATTGAGTGGTTGGTGTTGCAACACAACACTCCTAACCAAAGCTCAAGATTGTAAAGGTTTTGAAAGCCTAGAAATCACATTCCAAGCTTGATGGAACCTTGTAGGATTAATTGGTTCATGCAACATCATAACACTCCAAATTAGGGCTTGAGGATCATATAGGATGTGGACCTTTCAAACCACATTTGAGAGCAACAAAGTCCAAAGGTGTGCTTGTGATCTACCCTTCAAGTGTGGACTATTCAAGTTGAGGAACCACATTAAATTTGGTGTATGTGCTTTGTCCAAATAATTTCAATTTGGGAAAGTTATTCATCTTTCTCCACCCCCACCCTTCCCCCCACCCCCCCTCCTCCTAAGTTCAAAGATCCACAAGTGGTATCAGAGCCAAATGGTATCAGAGCCAAGTGGTATCAGAGCCAAAATGGAGAAAAACATTGTGTGTATGGTAGTGTAGTTGTTGTGATTGTAGGACCTAGACGAGATGACAAGGAACACACCGATCTCACAGGATCCCTTGTAATTGGAGTTCTCCCTTGAACCCTATAGGGTTGATGTGCTTCATGTAGAAAGGCATCTTGGTTGAGTTTTCAATATCCTACAGGATTGAATGATTGGTGTTGTGGCACAACACTCTTGAGTGGATCTCAAGATTATAAAGGTTGTGGAAGCCTAGAAACCGCATTCCAAGCCTAACGGGACCTTACAAGGTTGAGTGGTTGGTGTAGCATCACAACACTCTAGAGAAAGGCTTGAAGTATAGGGTGTGGACACTTCAAACCACATTTGAGAGCAACAAAGTCTAGAGGTGTGCTTGTGATCTATCCTTTGAGTCTGAACTATCCAAGTTGGGGAACCATGTTAAATTTGGTGTGTGTGCTTTGTACAAAGAANAAGGTTTACAAGGATTGTACCCTCCAAGTGTGAATGTACCCAAGATTGGGAACCATGTAAAAATTATGTGTAGTTTTTATTGTCTTGGTTCTTTAATTTGGGAAACTTATTCAAACCTTATTCTAAGTTCTTGGTCCACAAGTGATATCAAAGTCTAGTACTCTCAAGTTTAGAGCATAACATCTCAAGAGTAAACAATGGAAGGGATATCCTACACTAAGCCACCTATATTCGATGAGATCGACTTTGCATATTAGAAAGATAGAATGAAATGATTATTTAAATCCATGAATTTTGAAGTTTGTGAATTTATTCTTGAAGGTTACATGCCACCCATGGATAGCATCACATCAACTACCAAGCCCAGAAGCAAATGGATGCAAGATAAGATAGATAAGTTCATGTTTGATTCTAAAGCAAAGAATTATCTTTATTGTGCTTTGAGAAAATATGAATTTAGTAGAGAAGCTAGGTATAAAACCACTTAAGAAGTTTGCAAAACACTAGAAGCAATCTATGAAGGTACATCAATTCTAAAACAATCAAAGCCTCTAGCTTTGCAAAGTGAATACGATAAATTGAAAATAAGAGAAGAAGAGAAGATTAAAGACTACTTTTCAAAAGCCAAAAATCTTGTTGTAGCAATAAGAGGTATGGGTAAGATTCTATTGAAAAGTTATTTTATCATCAAGATGATAAGAACCTTGCAACCTGAATTTAGACTCAAGGTAACAGCCATGGAGAAAATCAAGAATTTTTTAGTCCTGAAATTTGAAAAACTACAAAGTGCATTTGGTACCTATGAGATGAACCTTATTAGCAAAGGTGCAATCAAAGGAAAGCCTATTACCCTTAAAATTTTATTAAAGGATAAGGAGCCAACTAAACATGAAGTAAATAGTGAAGATGAACTAGCTCTCTTGTCAAGGAGAACACAAAAATTACTTGCAAGAAAAGGCAAAAGCTTCAATCAACCTAATACCAAAGGTCAAGAAAGAGGTAAGAATTTTAAAAGTTGAAATCTTAATGCATCCTCTATAGAATGTTTGATTTGTTGTGGAAGAGGCCATGTGGCCTTAGAATGTCCAAGTTTTGGTAGGTTTCCAAAGAAAGATCAATTCAAAGCTAATACAAAAAGGAAATATTTCTACACTAGCTAGGATGATGAACAAAGTAAGGAGAAAGAAAATTATGTTACAATAGATTGACATATTATATGCATGGCCCTAACACATGAAAATTCTACACAAGCCCTTGAAAATTCTAAAGGTAAAGATGATGAAAGATATGGTGAATTGCATGAAGAAATTATTACTCTATATTATTTACTTAAAAATCAAGAAAAAATATGCATAGAGAAGAGAAAGAAATCTCTAAAATTTAGAATTTATGCTCCATTATAACAAGGGAAATCTTAGATGTAAAGGCTAAGGTTCAATTACTAATCCATTTGTATGAGCAAAAGTGTAGAGACACTCAAGATATAAGGACTAGCAAAAATCAAGAAGTACCTCTAATTTAGCACAACAACAAAGATTTAGAGAACGCTTGTACAAGTTTGGTATCATCTAAAAGGAGAAACAATACAAGGTTTGATAATCCTATCCAAATTAAAGATACCTTATATTTTGACTATAAAGTATGTGGACATGAACAAGATTATTATCACCCATATATAGAAAAAAATAATGTGACTACTTTGTCTTATCAAGGGAAGTCTAGTAAGTATATCTTGTAGGGTACAAAAGCTTGGAGAACCAATGAACAAGAAGAAGGAATAGCCTTTGATGAATTTAAGGGATTAGGACCCATAACTAGCAAAACTTATTAGCCCTCTCATTTTGGAAAACATGAATATGACAAAGAGGAAACTTCACATGAGTTTGAATATTCAAACAAAAATGTTGATGAAACAAAATGTAAGAAAAAATTGCATGCTACGAAGGTACTTTAAGACGGAGGACCTCATCCTAAACTCCATTAATCAAGTTCATGCTAGAAATCAAGGAAGGTATGGTAAGTCTTTGTTCCTTTGCCTGCTAGATTTAATGTAGATTAGTCTATGTTTATAAATGTTAGTATTTAGGAAATTAATTAAATAGATGCTATTGAAAAATATTTGGTCATCCAAAGAAAATCTCACTTAATCTTTTAGGATGTTGAGCTACAAATGACAGCATATGACCACCAAAATTTTAATAAATATTATGTGAATTATCTCAAGGAAGGATCAAGGTTTAAAAATTCACAAGGTAGGATTTCATAAGTTTGCATCATCTCACTAATGTTAGAATGTATATATATCTTGTGATCAAGCTTATATGAAGAAGATATTGTGTGTGTATTATTTGTTTGGTTGTATTATTTGTTAAAGGATCAAATAATTTTAAATAATTTTTATTAAATATTGGAAAATCAATTTTGGGATTCTTAACTTGTATGAAATGATTTCAAGAGGTTTAAGACTCTTAACTGAAATTATTTTAAGAAGGATCAACAAAGATCTTTTTCATTGAAAGGGAAATTATGCTATGTTGAAAAATTTGGTATTTATCATCTATTGAAGGTACTAAAAATGAGAGACTTTTAGTCCAAAAGTATCCATACTTGATCTTGGTATAACATTGCATATTTAATAATATGTTGCACAAATTAATGGATTTCAAGAATGAATATCTACAAAGGTAAGATGACCAAAGAATGGAATTTCAAATAGTAGATGCATTACAAAAGTTGGAAGCACTTATGTAGGGGATGCCTATACCTCATTAATGGTCATTATCTTTTATTCCATCAATGTAGGGGGAGTCTTCAAAGACTCTCACCAAAGGATACTCAAGCTCCAAAACTTCCATTTATAGCACTAGAAAATGATCAAGAAAAAATTTTTTCATATCAAAATCTAGTAAAGTTTATAGGGCAAAAGTGTAAGTTAATTTTGGTCAATTTTTTTGATCTTTTACCTAAAGATGGCCTTTGTTGATGCAAACTCTTGAAATTGATATGGTTGTATCAAATTTATTTATAAGCATTGTATTAAGGATATGATTGATTTTGCTTAATTTTTTTTCTTTGATTATATCATTTTAACTTTTTATATATGTTAAATCTAAAGTCTTCAAAGAAAAGTGTATTGTTTCTCTGTCCTTGATAATGGAAAATACTTGTGATATCTTATTGTTGATGTCCAAAAAGGGAAGATTTTGGTGAAGAATGTGTTGTTTATGAGATATTGCAATGTGCTATTCATGAGATCTTGGTGAAGATTATATATAGAGCATTTATGGTATAGACCACATGTATGACTTGATATTTGTTTTCAATAAATAGTGATTTTGATAGTAATAACTTATGGCTTATTATTTCATAGATAGAATAACTAATCTTCAATGGTCAACCTTTAAGCCTAAATGATAATATTCTTGATCCACATTTATAAGGCTTTAATCCTTTGAGCCTATGCTAAAGGAGGTGTCATCCTTAACTAGCTATATACTATGATATTGTGGAATGTGCTAACCTATTTTCTCAAGTTTTGAACATGACCAAAAAGGGAAAGATTGTTGACCTTTTTGTATGTCAAAATCTTAGAAAATGGATAATTTGAAAATGTGGTTGCAATCTTGCAGGGCTAAGAAAGGAACAAGGTGACAAGATGATTGAGCAAGGGCCTTGAAATAATAAAAGAGCCAAAACAAGAGTTGGGATGACAAAATGAGAGCTAGGATGCAAATAGAGTCTAAAAGCCAAATGAAGGTGTTCAAAGGTCTCCCAAGATGTCAAAATGTCAAAGAAATGTGAAAAGTTCAAAGTTCACTTGCAGGCTAGACATCCCAAATTGATAGTAGATATCCCAATTATTGTTGCAATGTCCCAACTGAGACGTCCTAGTTTTCTATGGGATGTCCCACCAAAATAGAAGCTTTTTTCAAATAAACATCATAACCTCAAATGGAATGTCCCAATAAGCTATTTTCTAGCCATTGTATAAATTATGAGAAGTTTTTGAAAACTAAAAGACTATAAAACAAAGTAGAATTCTTGAGAAACAAACAAGAACTATTCATTGATCAATCCCATTATTGTATATCAAGTGAACTAGATTTTTTCCTCATTATGTTCATCATTTGTAAATTTTTGTGAATTATTGTATGTGTTAAGAGCTTTATTGCAAGGAATTTGTAAAGTTACACTCTCTATTTAATTTTTCTTGTCCTCTTGTAAGCCCTATGGGGTTGATGTGCATTTTTTGGGAAGGCATATTCATTGAGCTTATTGGAACCTTTTGAGGTTGAGTGTGTTCACAACAAAAAAAACACTCTAGTGTGGAGCTCACATTTTATAAAGGTTAAGAGATCCTTGAAATCATATATTCAGCTTGTTGGGACCTTACGAGTTGCATGTTTATCTAGTGAGAAAACACTCCAAGTAGAGCTTAAAC
>MNCI01003799.1:0-18426 GCA_015680685.1 Gnetum montanum
TGCCACTAGACAAGTGTTGTCACAATTCTACCATTACATGGAACATGTAATTAAAGTACAAATATATTTGCAAAAATGTTCATAGAATTTCCCTAACAATGCACTAGTTTTTTACCTAAGTGAAAATAATTATAGCTAAACTCAATGATTTTTGCATACTAAGTCAATAGAAATCTTTTGAAGAAGCTTGTTAAAGAGTTCACAAAGATCTAAATTAAATTATGTCTCATTGAGTTGAAGTAATTTGTTTTCCCAAGAAGGTGAATGGATAGTGCAAAGAAGTCACAAGTAAAGAATGAATCTCACAACAAAAAATTGTTTAAGTAAATACCTAAGAATCAACAAGAGGGTTTGTTTAAATTAATCTAAGGTTCTAAGATTGATTTGCAATCACAAGAATTTCATATTTATAGGAAGCTCAGGGATTATTAATCTAGCTACACACACTATCATTTAATGGGCCCACCTATTCAAGCTTTTTGTAGAACCAAATTTTGGTTCTAGCTAATTTGGCTCTTTAAGATGGCTTATTGTCACATCAACATTAAGATGATTAGATTAAGATTATGGAGTTAAGGTTGAAATCAGAAAAGATAATGTTTTAGATCAACTTTAAATCAAATAGGTACTTATTAATAAAAAGAACTTGCATACCAGAGGTTCAATTTAGTCCATTTTTGGTGATGTGAGAGAAGCAACCATGTTAGCTAATAATCTTAAGCCAATATGATAAGTCAATGTATGGAATTCAAGCTCGAAATCAATATAGCTTAAAAGAAGAATTGGCTTTCAATCAAAAGTTAATAGAATCAAAAATCAATTCTATAGGTAATTTTTATTTTGGATCTATCATGCAAGCTAATGATGAATTAAAGATGTGATTAAAATGAATTCATTTATGAGGAATTTGAATATGAGGGATAATTTTAATAGGAATTATTATTTAGAATTATAGCTAGATGTCTCATGAGTGGGAATGGATTCATCTTTTAATTGATGAGGATGCTCAAGAGAATTTTATTTCTTCTAAGGTAGCTACTATGTTAGATGTAATCCTTGAATGAACTTAAACTTTTGATAGTGGCACCAAAAAATATATGGTTATTGGCTAGATACACTGGAATTCATGAGTTGATTCCAAGATACCTAAATAAGTGAGGAGTTAGTCCTCAATGAATGCATATTTGATTTTATTAAGAGAGAGAATACATTAACAAACATGAAGAGATAGACATTGGCTTTATTGTGATGTCCATAATTACATTATTTATGGCTAAGTAATGTAATATTCTAATAGCAATTGAGATGGAAGCAAATCAATTTTCTAATGTCTTCATATAAAAAATATGCAATACCAAATTGACTTCATTCTACATGCTAAAACTCCAAATGAAAGGATATAAAAAATGACACCAAATCAAAGGAAAGAATTGTAAAAGCAACTGTAGGAGCTACTTACAAATGGCTTTGTAAGACAATGAATGGAAGACTACTTTCAAGACTTTAGATGATTTGTTTGAATGATTTTTCATATCATTTTATTTAACAAATATCCTTGCCACATTCATGAGGTTTATGCATGATGTGCTCAAAGAATTGATTGGGAAATATTGCATTATTTTCTTTGATAACATTCTTGTTTAAACCTTAAATGAGAAGCATGTTGGTAATTTTAGACTTGTATGCTAAAAGTTGGATGATACCCAAATTATGATTACACAAAGAAGCATAATTTCTTACAAAGAAAGATCACATACTTAAGACATGTGATCTCTAAAAATTAAGTGAAGATGAAGATAATCAAAGTGAGGGTATAAATAAATGGCCAATTCTAAAGAATGTTGGAGAGGTACATTCTTTTCTTGGCTTGGTAGGCTTCTATAAGAGATTCATAAGAAATTTCAATGATATCTCATGACCAATGTTTTCTCTCTTGAATAAGAATAAGTTCTTTATATTAGATGTAAAGGATTTTTTATTTGTTAAAAGAGAAGATTGTATGGAACTAACACTTACAATTCTAGATTTTAACAAACTCTTTTTGTGACATCCCATTCCTAGATGTCATTAAAAAGTGATAGTTTGTTGCTTAATTCATAACATTCGTAAAAGTTATTATGAAAATACCATGAAATAACTTGATAAATGAATATCTTTGTAAGCTAATAGTGCACTGTTAGGAGGGGAAAAATAGAGAAAAAACTTTTATTAATGAGAGTGGTACACTATAACACCCTTTAGGTTATCTTCCCATGCCACTTAAGCCTTAGAGGCAATCTGGCACTACCACCATGATTAGCCTATCCAACTAAATGGGTGATTAGTCCCTTCTTGCTCCACTTCACCTAGCTCCCATCACTTGCCAATCTAGGCTCCACAACTCCATGCCAATGTGACCTCTAAATGTAGCCTTAAATGAGACAAGTCAAACCCATTTCCAAGAGATACATGAATAATCATAACTCCTCATAATGAGGCATCCCTTGGTTAATTACATTGTTACATTACAATTCCACCCTTAACAAGTGATGGGATGTTACAATCTACCCCCCTTAAGTATCCAACTCATCCTCTAGTACTTCCTCTATATCTAGTCACTCAGTTGCTACTTCCTCATTATGCTCCTCAACTTCAACTTCATTATTATCCTCATTATCATATGGATAAATAAAAAATTGGAAATTATAAAATATAATTTATTATCTTAATAATAAATACAATTTATCATTCAATATCATGATGATAAAAAAGTTGGAGGTAAGTGTTAAGAATGAACTTCCTATTTTCCCTAGTTTGTTGATCACAATTTGACCATTGAACGAGTACTTTGCTAATAGTTTTATTTCAAAGATTCTTAGTTCAGTGATTCTTGATTGCACTTGGTTTGACCTTGAAGCTAGTGTTGGATCTCAAGGGCAAAGTGTTCCAATCTAGAACATATGGTACATCACTTCCATGTAGTTTCTTTCTGAAAATTAAATAGAAAATTGGGTGAATTCTTAAAGTTGTCAAAATATTTAACCGATATGTAACATCACTAGTTCTTTTGGAGATTTTAAAGGGTGCATAATATCTTGAGGGCAACTTAGTATATATTTTCCAAATTTAAGGAAACTTTTGGTGGAATTTACTCTCAATAGTACTTGATCTTCCACTTAGAATTCCTTCTTAAGTTGATGTTGGTCCACATATCCCTTATATTTATCTTGGGAAAATTTTAATATTTTTTTTAACTATTATAACAATATTTTCCATTATTTTCATCTCTTCTTATTTCCATTCCATTCTTAAGGTTGGATTTACCCAAGTTAGTGATGTATAACAATTACATCGATATACTATTTTGAATGGTGTTTGATGTATGGAACCTTGATAATTATTATTGTAGGGAAATTTAGCTAAATGCAACTAATTCTCCCATGTCTTTGGTCTACTCCCAACATAGCTTCATAGAATATATTCTAATATTCTAGTCACACATTCAATTTGACCATCTACCTCTAGGTGGTAAGTAGTGTTGAAGTTCAGCTAGGTTTCAAGTTCCTTAAAATAATTTTACCAAAATTCAAATGTGAACTTGGATGTCAATTCGAAGTGATAGATTTAAGACATCCATGTAATCAAGAAAAATTTGTCCAATTTTTTGGGCTACTTCTTCAACTATGTTTGTAGATTTCAAAGCTATAAAATGTGTCATCTTTGATAGATGATCAACCACTACTAAGATTAAGTAATTTCCTTTTTTATTATTGGCAATTCCAAAATGAACTACATGGTAACATCTTCCCATTTCTAGGTTAGGACTTCCAAAGGCTGTAGCAACCCACTTAATTTGTTTTGTTTGGCTTTTATTCTTTGGCAAGTTGGGTAGTTTTTAATGTACGTGGATACATCATTCTTCACTCTAGATCAAAAATTTGCGTATTAGCATATAAGTCTTCATATAATGTAGATGTCCTGCATATGGTACTTCATGGGCTTCACACAATAGCCTAAGTCTCCAATTTCCTTCTTGAATGCACATTCTTTGTCCTTTCATCAATAAACCATTACAGGCAAGTTGATAATGAGACTCAGAAGAAATATTGGTTAGGATCTTCTTGAAGTAAGGATCTTCTTTTATTTGTTTCTTAATTTCTCCTTCCATGGTGGTTTTCACACATAGGTCATCAAGATCCACATTCAACTAACGGCATCAGCTACCATGTTTTTTTTTAGGAATATATTTAATATCAAAATAATTATTAGCCAATAATTCTACCCATCATCATTGTTGGATGTTCAAAATAGGCTAACTCTACAAGTATTCTAAACTTTTATGATCTATTTTTTGGCACAAATATTTTTCCACAAAGATAATGTCTCCGAACATTCAAAGCATCAACAGTTGCTAGTAATTCTAAATCATGAGTTAAGTAATTTACCTCAACTCCTCACAATTTATGAGATTCATAACATACCACTTTATCTTCTTGTGAAAGAACTACATTGACTCCTATTCCACAAGCATCCATATATACTTCAAGTGATATTTCTTCATCAAGAATTCTCAAAATAGACACTATTGTTAGTAATATCTTTAACCTAAGGAAAGCTTTTGTGCATTTTTCATCAAAATTAAACACATGCTTTTCTTCTAAAAGATTAGTTAAGGAGACTACCAGGGTCAAATAATTTTTAATAAAACATTGGTAAAAACCTGTTAAGCCTAAGAAACTGCAAGCTACTATAGCATATTTTAGTTCTAGCCAATCCCAAACTGCACTAACCTTTGCTAGATCTACTTGTAATCCTTTCTTAGAAACTATATGGCCCAAGTAGAAAACTTCTTCTTTGAGGAGATCACATTTACTTAATTTTTCTTTCAACTGATGTTCTTTAAGAACTTCCATTGTAATTTTTAAATTTTTACATGTTCTTCTCTTAACTTAGAGTAAACAAGTATGTCATCCATAAATACTATACCAAATTAAACCAGGTATTCACAAAGATATTATTCATTAATGTCATGAATGTTGTAGATGTGTTTGTTAATCCAAATGGCATCATCACAAATTGATATAATCCATACCTAGTTCTTGATGTCTTTTTCCTTAATTCTTATTTTGCAGTAACTTGATTTAAATCGTTCTTTGAGAAATAGCATGCTCTCATAAGATGATCAGATAAATCATCGATTCTAGGCAAGGAATAAGTATTTTTAATTGTCACTTTATTTAATGCCCTATAATTGATGTATAATCTTAACGTATCATCTTTCCTTTTAGCGAATAAAACTATTGCATCCTAAGGTGATACACTAGGTCAAATTTTTTCTTCTTCCAACAATTGCTCTAACTATACTTTTAATTCTCTTAATTCATAAGTGGAAAATCTATAAGGAGCTTTTGAAACTAGTTGTATACCCAAAAAACTATTAATAACATGTTCAATAGTTCTTTTAGGAGGTAATTCCCTAGTTTCACCAAATGCTAAGTCTTTATATTCTTTGAGTTCCTTTGGAATCTCAATATCTAAATATTTCTGAGGTTGGGTTACTTTAACAACCAACATGATAGCATATTTTTTAACTAATCTCTTGGCTTGCTCAATGATTATTGTATGAATTTTCTTTGCAGTTTCTACCCCCCTTAGAATCCAAACTCTGTCAGTGGTTGGTACTTTTAAAGTACATGTCTCAAAGTGGGTAGTAATATCGAATTTTTGCAAAAACGACATTCCTAAGATTACATCAACATCATCTAATTCAAATTCAAAGAATTCATCAATGAAAGGCATGTCTTGCAAGGTAAAGGTAATTTCTTCATACCTAGTATGCTTGCTCATGGTCATTCCATCTACAAGTTCTATCTTAATAACTTTATTGGAAGGTAAACTTAATTACAATAACTTAACTAAAATTGGATAAATAAAGTTATCGCTGACATGACTATCAATCAAAAATTTAATTTTTTTTTGCCTTTTGTGATCCTTAAAAAATCAATAAATAAAATTGAAATTTTCTTAAACCTTATTTAGTTGATGTTGAAATCTTCTTCACGACTATGGAGGTGTTTTAGGATTTTCATTCCATCATGTTTGGGTTGGGGTTTTGATTTCTGGTTTCATTGGGTCTTTGTAATTTTTCTTGTAATTTTGGATAGTCTCATTTAAAATGATCTTTTTCATAAGCAAAACATCTGGATCGAGCTCTCTTGGTTGGTATTTCTTCTACCATTGCTTGTTGAATAGTAGTTGCACTTGATTTGAATCTTCATACTCTTTAGCAATTCTATAGGCTTCATCAACTATTTGAGGGTTATATGCTTGTATCTGAGGTTGTAGGTGTGCATGGAGTCCACCAATAAACTTTGAAGCTAATTTTCTCTCATCCTAGTGGCTTACATACCAAAAGAAATCATAAAATTTCTTGTATTAATCTTCCACAAACCATCTTTTCAATCTTAAGGAATCAAATCTCATCTTGCACTCTTTGAAGTAATCAAGTATGAATTTTTGTTCAAAATCTCAACAAAAGTTGAGTCAATTTGTAATCAATCCTTGAGATCTTAACCCATTCCACCAAGTTGCTACAAGTCCTCTCAAACATAGGAAGATGAATTCTAAATGTTCTTGGCTTGACAAACTCAATACATCAAAGTAATTCTTCATTGTATCAAGCCAATGTTTCACCTAGGCACTAGATTCAGAGGCTCCATCTTAATGATATAATTTTACTTTTTTGGCCTGCACTTATGTTTGTGGTTCTCTTGATTCATTTTTCCAATTATAATATCCCTCACCTTTGGTTTCTATTCTTTGACCTAATAAAGAGATATTGGCACCTTGGTGTCCAACAGGTGGGGATTGGTTTTCATGTGGATCCCTCGGGGGAGGTTGATCTTGATTTTGATCATTATAATGTGGGGATTGATCTTGGCATTGGTCCCTAGGTGGAACATGCCTAGGATTAGAAGGTTGAGTGATATGATCAATTAATTACTTGATGGAGTCTACAAATGAATCCATCTTTTCTTGCACTTCAAACCATTTTTCTTTTGAACTTTGGGATAATTTCCTAATTTATTTGGACGTGTTCTACATCTCTATCTTAAACCCTTAATTTGAATAATGAGGTCCCTCTTGAAAACCCCTAATTTCATTAATTTGATCCTCATGAGCATTCATCCAGTCATTGGCTTGGATCTCCATTGCTCTTCAATGTACTCTTCGAGTTCCAAACATCAGTAAGCTGAGGAAATCAAATGTGTTGAAAATCCTTGGCCTCATTAACCCTCTTTATGGATCTTGAGATAGTTAATTAGTTCCAAGAGAGGTTATAATTGTTATGAACTTCTACTTGACAATGGAGTCATAATCTATTTCAAAACCCTAAATGATGGCTTGAAAAACTAACTTTTGATTGTTCAAAAGCTATATCTAGCTATTTGTTAGTGTTCAAAAGGTTCAAATTTGTTGGAATTGTTTTTTTTTTCTGGTTGAAAATGGACTCCAAAATCAAAATTTATGCCCATTTTAAATTTTGTAAAATTTTCTTGATTTTTGAGACTTCTTGAGAGGTCATACATCCCAGTACTATTCCAAGATGAGCATACTTAATTATGAAATTTTTATCTAAATTGTTACGACAATGCCTATTTCTTTTTTTGAATTTCTTTTTTCATGTTCTTAATTTAAACTAACATTTTTATGATAGAAATTTTGCATTTTTCATTAGTTGATAAAAATTTCAAATTTTCTATCATTTAATGAAAAATTTTATTTTTTCATTAGTTGAAAGAAAATTTTCCCATCACTAAGTAGGGGTAAGGATGATAGTAGGGGCAAAGGCCAATAGCAATGGTTCCAATGATGCAGGAGCAACAAGTAGAGTACATGTGACAAAGGTGGTGGTAGTGAAAGGAGACTGGTAGTAGTAGTTGGTGGTGAAGGGGTGTTGGGAGTGCAGCGATGGTGGGAAAAAAAGGTGCATTTGGAGTCCAGTGGCCGTGGACGAGCCTTTCCTTAGGCTTGCGTGGCCCCTACCATGGCCTGCGCAACCTAGGCAAAGGCTTATGTGGCCCACATAAGGGACTACGCAATCCAAGTGTAACCTATGAAACCCATGCAGGAGCCTGCATAGTCTTAACCAAGGCTAGCATGGTGTAGGTGGCCAACACATTGCTAGTATGATGGTTCTCTAA
Organism: Gnetum montanum; assembly: GCA_015680685.1. Classification (NCBI taxonomy): domain Eukaryota; kingdom Viridiplantae; phylum Streptophyta; class Gnetopsida; order Gnetales; family Gnetaceae; genus Gnetum; species Gnetum montanum. Next base: position 8,184 of record MNCI01003799.1, read on the forward strand.
AGTGAGGATGAAAGGGTAGTGACTTCCAACAATGGTGATGTTTACAATGTGTTGGAAGGGACAATGATCTACAATGCCAATGTTGTCCATGGTGCACTAGAAGGGGATTGATTTGCAATGTCATTAGTGTTCGTAGTGCTCTAAGAGGGGCAATGATCTATGGTTCCAATAATGTCCCCAGTGCACTAGAAGGGGCAGTGGTCCATGGAACCATCGATGTCCATAGTACACCATAATGGATAGTGATCCATGTCTCTGATGGTGTTCATGGTGTGCTAGAAGGTGCAATGATCTATGATGCTGATGGTATCTATAGTGCACTAGAAGGGCTAGTGATCCATGGCACTGCTAGTGTCCATGGTGCACCAAAAGGGGTAGTGATCCATGGCACAATTAGTTTTTGTGGCGCATTAGCAGACAACAGCACTGATGGAAAGTGATAGTGTACGACAAGGCATGGCATGATGGTGGCAGAAAGTGTGATGGAAGATGCCATGATGGAGGTGAATGATATAGCAAAGAATAGCTCAATAGAAGTGAAGTGCTGGGTAGAGCGACGATGTTGGCATGGATCATGGTTGGTGGGTGGAGCAAATGTGCATGGATGGGTTTTTGTAGCCACCTGGCTGGCTGTGATGTTATGTAGCTAGGTATTACATCCCTACTACATAGTAGCATAGTAGGCTAGTGCCACCATTGCTGAATGCAACTATCTTGGTGTGGCAACCCAGGGTGACCACAAGCCCTAATCATCAAGCTTAGGGCCAAAGCCCTATATATATATTAAAAAATAAGTATTGTGAGCTCTAAATGAACCACGACCTCTTGCTTCCATTTTTTATTATTTTATTTATTTTTTAAATAAATTAAATTTATATTTTTAAATTTAAAAGAGCATTTTAATTTTAAATTACATGCAACTCGAGAAATGTTGTATCTCCCAAATCATAAGTTAGATTTTGATGAAATTAGTACTGTTGGAATTATCTCAAAGAGTAATACATGTTTAGATGAAGATAACACTAGTTTGTTGTATCTATTAATTACAAAATCATGAAAAGAAAGCATTATATTGTTGTTATTAATTAGATTAAGTTGATACTACATATTTTCTCCCACTAAAGTTTGTGCTTCTCTTTTATAAATACATTAGAGAAGAATTTTTTGCCCATCATAGCACAACATTAGCAGAAGATTGAAAGATTTCTTCCAGCAACATCGTAGCTGCTAAGCATCCTGCTCAAGCTTCTTCTTAAGCTCAAGGTCCTTCAAGTAGCTCTAAATTGGTGTCTATTCTTTTACACCAAAATAATGGTATTACTACTTCCAATTTTGTGTGTAATTTACTTGGAGTGGAAGAGTTTCAATATCTCACAACTCACAATTATCTAAGTTACTAGTCCTTATTATATTTAAAATGTCATATTGCAAAAATTTGATAATTCAATGGTGTAATCTCTATAATAAAAGTAAAAGCTCCATTTCATGATTGATTTTTGGGCCATTTGTGATCATTCCAACTGATATTCAGGCATTTTTACATTTTCATTAGGAAAGAATCCTCTAATTACATCAATTTTCTCTCCTAAGTTTTGAACATTTTTCCAAGAATAATTGTTTGATTATGTTCATGATTTGGCTACCCATAAAAGTTAATTTCTTTGTGATGATTTTATTAATAAAATTCTTTTTGAATTATGTCAATTTATTCATTATAAGGTTTTATGGCATCAACACCAATCGTATGTTAGTGCCTATTCCATCTATATACTCCATGGTGCCAAAATTGGCAAATTTTATAACTGGTCATTATCTTCTTCTTCTTTTTGCCTTGCATCAAGCCATGGATGATGTTGTTGCTACCCAACAGAATTCCCAAAACATTATACCATATGTTTTGTACCCTTGATTATGTCCCTAATTCTAAGTTATAATCCTTTAACCAAACTTTTTAGTCATTTCAATCCCAAGTTACATCTCGAGTTTCTTGAAGACGATAAAGTTGCGAGGAGTTAGATCAAGGGTGCTAAGAAAGGTTAAATGGATCAACAATAGACTTGAAATCAAGAGGGAACCAATGAGGTCTTTTATATGTGTTTATGTATTTTATATTCTTGTTGTTACTTATGTCTCTCTATTTTTATATATATTTATTGGTAGTGCAATCTAGGCTATAGAATGAGCCAATCTAAGGTGCATAGACTAAAGGTGCTCTAACTTTTGGGAGAGTTCAATTAGCTTCAAGGGTCGTGATAGAAGTCAATATTTTTACGATATATATATATATATATATATTATTTAATATCCTACTTTATTATTTTTACTTTGTATATTTTTTTTTCTAATAAATTTTTCTTTTTATATAGACAACGTATTAGGCAAGGTTCTAGTGACCTAGTAATTTTAAAACAAAAGAAAAGTGCCAAACAATAAAAGGATAATACCAAAAAATATAAAGGAAAAGAACCATAGGTAAATTTAATTAATTATAAAGTTTGAATGATTCTCTTTTTCTTCCTTCTTCTTATGTGATGTTGACTTTGTTATTCATTTGTTTATGTTGTAGATCTCTCTAGGTCAGATGTACTTCATCTAGGAAATGGAAAGAGGTAGTACTATAGATGTAGGTTCTAAACAAACTTCCACTCCTCCACCAAGATCACCACATGTGACATCTACTCATGTGATATTGACAAGGGGTTCTTTACCATAATTAGTGCTAGCATCCATTCTTGGGTCCATTTTGGTAACTTCTTTGGTTACCATCATGGGTTCTTCCTTCTCGCTATGATAGATGGTGGTGGCTATTCAAGAAGAACTTGTTCTTTTTCAAAATCTTACTATATAGATAGTAAAGAATACACCCTACTCCATTCATGAGGAGATCTACCACATACAAGAGTCCAAATCATGTGATTTCAAGGGGGACTATGAATTGGTAGAGGCTGGTGCTACATCCTCTTTCCATCCAATTCCTGAGGATGCTTTGGAAGTTATCAAAAATCTAGATCAATTCTTAGGAAAATGGATAGTGCTACATGTCTTGTTTGTTCTCTATTAACCTATGAACAGTTCCTTCAAATTGAAAATGGTTGACTTCGAGGTGAATAGTTCTTGGTCTTCTTTTCCTTCTTCCATTTGATCTTTTCATTCATAATTTATAATTTCAATATTGTTTTATGCATGCAGAGGAAAGAAAAAGAATGGTAGAATGACATGATCAATTGATCTCTTCAAGTGAGTTTGTTGGAGGCTAAACATAAAAGGAAGAATTGGGCAGGGGCTACAGCAAAGAGTGCCTCTAGTTATATCAAATAATTATGTGCTGGTTTGGTAGAATGTAAGATGGTACTAAGTAAAAAGGATTTTACTAANAGTTTGGTAGAATGTAAGATGGTACTAAGTAAAAAGGATTTTACTAAGCAAGAATGCGAAGCCTAGTTGAAGACAATTTCAAATCTTGTCGATGCCTTCAAGAAAAATAACTGATCATTGTTTTACTTCCTTTGTTCTTCTATTATGCTTCTTTTCTATTTCATTTTCTTTCTCACTACATGTATTCCACTTCGATGTACTACTTCTTTATAAAAATAATAATAAAATAATATTTTCTTTCACTTTGGATCCTAAATCATGGTTTACTTAGATACCAAATGTGACATTATTTCCAAATGTCCTTAAAACATGATCGTTCATTGCTTAATTGATCACATTTGTAAGCATTATAATGGAAATACCACAAAATAACTTGATAAATGAACAACTTGGTAAATTACTGGTGCACTAATGGGAAGGAAAAAAATAGAGGAAAAAATTTTATTAATGAGAGTGGTACACTATAATGCCCTTTATGTTATCTTCCCATGGCACTCAAGCCTTAGAGGCAATTTAGCATTGCCACCATGATTAGGCTATCTAGCCAAAGGGGTGATCAATCCCTTCTTATTCCACCTCACCCAACTGTCATCACTTGCCAATCTAGACTTCACAACTCCATGCTAACACGATCTCTAAACCTAGCCATAAATGGTATAGGGCAAACACATTTTCGAGGGGTACATGAATAATCGTAAATCCTCATAATAAAGAAACCCTTCTTTTGAAGGTTAATTACATTGTTACAATATAATTTCATTCTTAAGAAGGGATAGGACATTACACTTTCAAGCATAGGTGGAGGATAGTGGGCTTGTAATTAGAGGGGTCTTATCACAAGAAGGAAGACCTATTATATATATTTTTAAAGAAGCTTAATGAATTAAGGAAAAGGTATAATTTCTAGAAAAAGGAGTTGTATACAATCCTTTAAATCATTAATCCTTCAAGCATTGAAGGAATTATTTATTGTCCAACGAATTTTTATTGATGACTTATTAAAAATCACTTCAATCTTTAAATTCCCAAAAGAAGCTAAGTATCAAATACATGAATTAGATGGCACAATTACAAGAGTTTAATTTTTTGTTTAAACATAAAAGTAAGAAGAATAATGTTATGGCTAATGCATTATCTAGGGTGCATATTGTCAATTTTAGCTTACCATAAGTTGAAGGTATGAGTAATTTCGTTCACTTATATGCTAATGCTTATGAATTTGGATAGGTTTAAATGAGTCTTTGATTGGGGAAGCTAATCAATAGATGCATTACCACATTCAAAATGATATTTTCATTAAATATGGGAAGATGTGTGTTTCAAAATGTGATTTCAAATGTAAGATTATCTTGAAAAACATGGTGGAGGTATGGTAGGCAATATGGGGAGAGATAAAATCCTTGAGCATGTTGGGAGAAGTTATTTTCAGCCAAGTATGTCTAGCCAAATCTCAAATTTTGTGAAGGAATACCTGACATGTTAGAAATTTAAAAAGGAAAAAGGAATAAAGGGTTGGGGAGGGAATTCCTAAAACTAGAAATTAAAATGATTCAATTTTTATTGTGGTGGATATATTCACCAAGATGGCACATTTTAGTCCTTGCAAGAAGGCAAGTGATACATTTGATATGGTAAATTTATTTTTTCCACCATGTGGTTAGATTGCATGATGTTCCATTAAGCATTGTAAGTGATAAGAATTATAAATTCACAACCATTATTGAATATCCATATGAAGGATTTTGGTTACCAAGCTAATATCTTAAATTTTTATTAATTGGTAAATAATTCTTTGTTAAAAATTTTAAAGTGTTTGTATGATGATCAATCAAATAGATGTGAAATTTTATTATCTCATGTTGAATTCTTTTACAATAATGCATTTCATTCTAGAATTGGAAATAGTCCATTTGAGACAAATTACATTTTCAATCCAATAATGTTGCATAATATGAAACATTTTGAAGTGAAAGCATAATTGAGTGTTGAATTTGTGCAAGAAATAAAAGACTTGCATTTCTAAATGAAGGAAAGATTAATCAAGAAGGTTGAAGAGGTGTCCCAAAAGAAGAATGAGAAAGAACAAGTCCAAATTAAAGTTGGTGATCTTGTTTGGATCCATTTTAAGAAGAGGCTAAGAGAATCAATTTCTTCAAACTAAAGACAAAGAAGATTGGGGCTTTCAAAATAAACGCCAAGATAAATGATATTACTTTTGAGATACTAATGTGCAATAACCTATATATCTAACCCAAGCCAAGCTTAGATGGAAAGTGTCATCTATCACATTGTTAGAGTTAACACATGTGATAGTATAAGCAAATCGATTAAACACATTAGAAGGCCATGGATCACTCTATAAAAATACCACATAAATCCAAAGCCAAACATGGTATAAAAACCCCAAACAATACATATATACAACTATCCAAAACATGGTACGTCATCAAACATTCTATCATGGATAACATCATACTATCCATCACATAAAACATTTGACACATTGTAAATATATACAACATATACAATATACAAGTATCACATAGCTTATGGGGTTATTCTCTCTTCAATACTATAGTGGACAGGAGAAGGAGAAATGAAAGTAGATTATACAAACATTTTATTACGATTATATATTTTTGTTTAAAATATTCGGTTAAGACAGAAATAGAAAAAGTATGAGCTTTTAAAATGATTAATCCACCTCACTTTATTTTCTTGTGACTTCAAATGCGAAATATTACTGGAATTTTAACTTAAGAGAAAAAGCTTTTGAATTAAAACGACACGTATCTGCAACTACATCCTCGAACCACAGTGAAACGTGGATGGAAGATGTCAATCAATCAGCTAAAAAGGGAACAAGGAAAATTAATGTTCACACAAACTAGAGTTCAGTTTTACACGATTCTTTTTCTTGTTGAAGAAATGAATGGTTCAAGCTATTCCCATTAAGCATGCTCCCTTCCTTTTCCTTAACTAACTGACGTCTATACTTAAGATTACTCCCGTGAGTCTGATCACTGTGGCGTCCGTATTGTATACGGATGTAATACAACCTACGGTTTCAGTCTTAATGATAATTGAAAGTGTACATGGATGTCAAATTGCATCGTCAGTCGCCCATGCAAGTTGAACTTTCATAAACTGCTCTGTATGCCGTACTGCTGCGTCAATATCTTGCTTGCTCTGCACGCCTCAACCTTTCAGAGTGTTACATCCCATTCAACTATAATCCAGCTAAAAAAAATCAACAGTAATGCCTTATCTGAATGGACACAAATGCACAATGAAACCAAGGTCAAATTCTCAGCCTGTTACATCCCATTCAACCATAATCCAGGAGCATGCCTCAACCTTTCAGAGTGGTACATCCCATTCAACTATAATCTAAATAAAAAAAGTCAATAGTAATGCCTTATCCACATGGACACAAATGCACAATGAAACCAAGGTCAAATTTTCCGCCTGTTACATCCCATTAAACCATAAAACCATAATCCAGGATCCAGGAGCACGCCTCAACCTTTCAAAGTGTTACATCCCATTCAACTAGATAAAAAAAGTTAACAGTAATGCCTTATCCACATAGACACAAATGCACAATGAAACCAAGGTCAAATTTTCAGCCTATTACATCCCATTCAACTATAATTCAGGGAAAAAAAAAACTCAACTATAATTTAGACGGTGGCTTAGAATTGTCCGTATTCGGCTGGTCGTAGATATTGCCACCACGCAACGCAATAGTAAAGCCTGGTTGACCATGGCGGGTCAAAAACGGCACCAGTGGCGGGTCAAAAACGGCTGGCACACTGGCACCAGTACCATATAAGTACCCGCAAACAGTTACAGCTATCGCAAAGCAACATACGATAATCTGTTCCATTCCATGTCTATAGGCAAACACAGAAACACAGAAAAAACAGAAAACAAAAAACTAAGCGATGGCGAGGTTAACAGCAACGGTGGCTTTGATGGCTTTGGCTCTGGCGATGACAGCGACTACGAGGGAAGCAATTGCGTCTGTGAACTCAAAGCCGGATAAGAATAAGTTGCAGAAGATGGTGGTGTACATGCATCCCACAAACGATGTTACAGTAGCAGGCGTCAATGGCAGCGCTTCATCGACGATAGCATTCGGAAGCATCGTGGCCGCAGACGAAGTGTTGCGTGAGGGTTCGGATAACACGTCCGCGGAGATTGGACGAGCGCAGGGATTGTTTGCAAGCGTCCAGTTGCAGGGTGGCAACTGGATGCTTATGCTGTCTCTCATCTTCCACAACGCCAACTACAATGGCAGCACAATTCAGATCCAGGGCGCTGACTATTTTCTGCAGACAACTCGCGACGTCTCCATTGTTGGCGGCACCGGCAAATTCAGCTCCGCCTCCGGCTACGCCGTCCTCCGCACCGTCACCAACGGCACGGCCAACTCCGTTGAATTCGCCCTCTACTACACCCTCCCCAGCTTCTGATCATCGTCGCCCTCAGTGTTTTCTCGTCATCTTTTATCCTTGTTCATGATTTCAAATAAATGTTTTCGATCCCGATTGAAATTGTTGTATGAAATATATTAATTTATGTCTATGATCAAAAGAACGCGTTCTGATTTGTGTCATGGTAGAAAAGATGGATACGGGGAACGATTCTGATTTTTCTATTACTTACTATCTTTGAGGCAAAATATAAATATTTTCCCAAAGTAACCGATGTGAATTTACTACATGAACCCGTACCCGCAGCGAACGATTCCTAAAATTTCAGTCAGATTCTCGAATCCCCCGATACGTAAGTTCTAATGTAAGCCACAATCTGCCTGCACCAGGCAAGCCGTTCCATACCATGCCTTAGGTGCGCCCCCAGCGTCCATACTCTCCATGCCGTCCACGCCCCAGGACTGCCACTGTTGGCTGCGCCTGGCCTGTGGCTGCCCTGCCCCTACCACGTGCCACAGCACCCTCCACAGTCGCCTTGGAACCCTCACCTCTGCTGCGACAGCTCGAGTTGCGCATCTTCATACAGGCTGCTCGCGGCATGAAGTACCTTCCTCAATTAAAAAATAAAAATTAAAAAAATTAAAAAACTTTTAAAGATTTATTAAATTTAATACTAGTCTGTCCTTGTCTGTTTTACCGTGTTTGCTATATTTTATTTTATTTTTACTCAATTTCCTTGTTACGACTTTATTTTACTTTATTTTACTAAATTTTATCTTGCTTTTGCCTTATAGCGACCCTACCCAACCAAGGCCTAAAACTAGCAAAATGTGACCTTAATTGACCATGTTGAGCCATATGTCGCATACCTTGCCTTGTTTGGCCTTGTTCCCACTATGTTTTGACTTTACTTGATCTATTTCACATTATTGTCTATCATTTCCATAACACTTAGTGTCATTTTACTTCATTTTAGTCATTTTTACATTATTTGGCCCTATTCCACCACATCAGTAAGACCTCAATTGACCTTGTTTGATACCATTTTATGTGGTTTTGACCTTCGTTTGGCTTTCATTTGACCCTATCTGATGAGCAGCAAGCTCCCCTACGCTCAACTATACAAATACGAGTGTTTCACGCACGATCCGGTCAAATTCCANCACTTGCTGTGCACATCCTGAACGAGTGCAACACTACTAGGATTACCAAACACTAATCATTACTGGGTTACCAAGTGTCACACGCATGCTCGAAGTGATCGTGCTTGTGTAATTTAATGATTTTCTTAATTAATCAAAATGAATTGCTGTGCTAATAACAGAAATGTAAAGTGCATAAAATAAAATAAAATAAATGCATAAGAAAATAAAATAGAAAAAATGTGTAAGAAAAAAAATCTCAAGTGCTACAAGGATGAATCGAAGAGCTCATCTTTATTGCCATACACAAGATGTGCTCATGTACACAATGCTCAAATAAAGATCCGTCCACACTTAGACCTTCTACTGCAGGCACTTGGAAAATACTCTAACTTTTAAATAGACTATAAGAGTTTCGCTACTTAACTGCTAAAAGACATCTCTCAATTATGCGCCTGGGCACTGTATTTATAGACTTGGAAGCAACTACTCTAATAATTAGAGTAACCACTCTAATAATTAGAATAAACCACTAGAGTAACCTCTCTAATAAGTAGAATAAACCACTAGAGTAACTACTTTAATAATTAGAATAAACCATTAGAGTAACTACTCTATTAATTAGAATAAATTGCTAGAGTAACTACTTTAATAATTAGAATAACTGTTAAAGTAACCGCTAGAGTAACTGCTCTCATTATACCCCCACGATTGAATGAAAACTCGTCCTTGAGTTCCTTATAAAATATTGGGAAGGTATGGGATTATTAACCAATTGACAACTGATGGTGGAATGGGATGACAGACTCAACGTGCCCAGTGAACAGATCAATAAGCATATTACAACATTAGTGTTCATGATCATTGTGGTGAAAACTCATACATAAATGACATCCAAGCCTTTATTTAGCAACTTGAAGAGAAAAATAGAGAGAGAGAGAGAAGATGAAGTGTGTTGCCACCAATGCCGAGATTGTGCCTTCCATTGTTTATCCATAGCCATGCCACCAAACTTGCTCCTTTCGTAATGATCTAGTTCCAGTCCATCCTGAGTGCTTCCTCCAAGCCCAATCCATTGTTTGTATGATCACTATCTGCACACACAACATAGTCACAAATGAGTAAGGATAGATAATCTACAATGCAGTTGATACCTTGCCTCGATATGAAGTGCATTGGCTAAGTTGTGATTATGGTAGAAGCTGGTTCGGAGATTTATCACTAGCAACTACCCAAGGTGTAGGGGTTAGGCAATTAGTAAAATGGAAAAAATTAAAAAATTTGTGC
>MNCI01003799.1:21719-36565 GCA_015680685.1 Gnetum montanum
TCAGCAACTACATTCTCGGTGCCCTTGTGATCGATCATCGTTAAATTGAACTCTTGTAAGATTACAAGACATCGTATGATACAAGAACTTACCATTGGCTTATTCATGAGGAACCAAATTGCACTATGATCTGTATGTATATATACTGATATCCCAATACATAGTGTCTAAAATTTTCTTGTGCAAACACTACAACCATTAATTCTTTCTCTGTGGTAGTGTAGTTAATTTGTGCACCAGGGATAGTTCTACTTGCACAGTGGATGTAATAAGAATGCTTCTGGTCATCTAACTATGTAAGTACAACTCCTAAGGCATAGTTGGATGCATCAGTCATGATCTGGAATGGTTTCGACTAGTCAAGAGCTTGTAGAATGTGTGTTTCTACTAGCTTCTGTTTCAGATTTTGGAAAGCTAATTTTCATTCCTTGGTCCACTCAAAAGATACGTCCTTTTTCATTAACTCCAGAAATGGTTTGGAAACCTTTGAAAAGTTCTTAATAAATATACTATAGTAGCCAATATGTCCAAGGAATGACCGAATATCTTTGATAGTTTCTGATTGATGGGTAATTCCTTGGATAATTTTGATTTTCTTAGGGTCTACCTCTATCCCTATGTGTGAAATTTTGTGCACTAGTACTAGGCCTTCTTGGACCATCAAATGGATTTTTTTCTAGTTGAGCCTCAAATTGGTTTCTACACATCTTTTTAACACTTGCTCCAATTGGTCCAAGGCTTGATCAAAATTTTCTCCATAACTAGAGAAGTCATCCATAAAGACATCCACACCATTCCCTATCTACTATTGGAATATGCTTAGAACTAGTCATTGAAATGTTGCAGGGGCATTGCACAAGCTAAACAACACCTGTTTGTGTGTAAACATTTCCCAAGGACTAGTGAACATAATCTTGGCTTGGTCTTCTAGGGCAATTTGCATTTGGTTATATCTACTATATCCATCTAGAAAACTATAATAGCGATGCCTTGCAATGGTGTCTAAGACTTGGTCGACAAATGGCAATGGAAAGTGATCTTTGAATGTTGTCATATTTATTAGCCTAAAATCTATGCACATCCTCCATTTGCCTCCCTTTTTAGGCATAATAACTAAGGGGCTAACCCATTCACTATCAACAATGGGGCATATGAACCCAACCTTGAGAAGTTTTTCGATTTCTTCCTTAACTACTTGCTTCAGCTTAGGGTTCAATGGCCTCTGCGGTTGTCTTCGAGGCTTCATGCAGGGGTCAGTGTAAATTCTATGTTGGGATATCCTAGGATCTATTCCAGTTAATTCAAGATATTACCAAGTGAAGGCTTCTGATCATTTATTTATTACCTTTAGCATTTCTTCTTTCTATTGATAAGCAAGCTTAGCGTTGATAATTACCAATTTTCCATTTTTAAGGAACGTGTATTCCATACCAGTGAGAAATGTTTTTAGCTTGAGGGGCTCCTACTTAAATTTCTTAGGGATTTCCAACTTCCCCCATTGGATATTTTCAAAGTTAAGACTTGGAAGTTGGCGGTGGACTTGTTCTAATGCATCTATGCTATCGATGTAAGCACAAGTCAAACCCTCAGTTGGTTCCATGCATATGAGTGAACTACTTTCTTGATCAACTGTCAGCCACTGGGTGTCTTCCTATCATGTGGCTACTATATACAGGCATCTTTGTATGTTAATCACTTGTGCACACTAATTTCATGCAAGCAATGCTAAACTTTGCACAAACCATGACCTCTACATGCAGTTACACCTTATGTCACTGTATGCAATTCATGGAACTTTCTTCTTGTTAATCTTTCTGAATGTATTTTTCTCTGATATTTCTAGGGAAAGATCGTAGATTCCTAGGCGTGCATCGATGGTACTTAGCCATGCTCTTCCCATTATGATTGGGAAGTCCCACTTACCATTGTTTATCTAAATCACTAGGAAGTCAGTTGGGTATGACCACCCATAAATAGTGATAACAATGTCTTCCACTAGTCCCAATGGAATAGTGATCGATTGGTCGGCCAACTCTAGACGGATGTTTCTCTTTTTCAATGGAGGAAAGTTCCAGGCCTTGTACATTTTTTGAGAAATCAAGTTGACACCGAAACCTAAATCCAAAAGAGCCTTGCACAGTGCATTTTTAGTGATTTGTAAGTATATTAGAGGATTCCTAGGATCAGAGAATTTCCTGGGAAGGTGGCTAGCTTTGATCTAATTGGTGACAACATGTGTTAGCATGAGCATATGCATTGAGCGTGATGGTTGAGTTGCAGAAGGTTCTGAAGTTTTTATTGATACTAAGGCATCTATGAAATTATCCACTTGTGATTGCAAGGGCTTGGTTGAATTTTTGGTTCTAAAGAAAGGTCTTTTCTTCATGTGGTTGTTGGAACCAATAGTAGGTTGAGAGTTAACACCCCTCGTAGTGTTACGTTGCTGCGGCTGGGTAGAGATTTCATGTTGCATCGTAGGAGCAGGTGGTAGTGGAGCTATTGGTGGAAGAGATGTGGCCAAATTAGAAGGATGATATCCTTGTAGAATATCACCTCTAGAAGAGGGAGTCCCATAATACTTGTGGGTTTGGTAATGAGGTTGAAGAGTGACGTGACCAATAGAGTCACGTGGGGAGATTGGCTACTGCACATAATATCCATATAGGTCAGGTTTCCAATAAGGATACTGTTCCCTTGTTAGTGGCATTCTCCATGATTTTGGGTGTTGCCACTATTGATATTGATCAATCGGTTGTGGTGGAGTTCCACTGAGATAATATGTTAAGGGTTGGTGGAATTGCCTTGGGTTACCTTGAGGATAAGGTAACCTTCAGATTGTTTGCCTTTTGTTTAATTGTGGGTTGAGTGAATACACCCCAAACTTCTAGAGATGTGAGATTATAGGGAAACATTCCTTAGGATGGTCATATTGACATATCTCACATCCACTATCGTTATCTGTTTCCAAATCCACAACCTCTTCAACGATGGCAACTTTGCCCTTAACCTTGCTATGTGCATGTTCAGCCTCTTTCATTTTTCTTTTTTCACTACCTTGCCCTCTAGACTCCTCTACTATTTTAAGAATAGTTTGAAATCTATTGCCTAGGGAATCCCACATTCGGTCTACCTTTGCCAAAACTTTTGATGTCATCTTTTGGATAGGTAAAGTTTTCCTATGCATCATTTCTTTGAGTGGTGACTCTTCTTCATCCTCACAAAATCTTACTCCCCTCTTATAAAGGGAAGGATCTTGGTTATACTCTTTTGCACTTTCTCTTATCTATAGCTCACCTCCTTCCTTAGTAACTTGCTCCAATAGTCTTTGAATTTGATGTGACCTAAGCTTGGATAGTCTTCCTTGGGCATAAGTCCCAAGGGTTCTTCTCGTTTCATTCCTAAGCCCATCCACAAGATGACGTAGTTAATCCCTTTGCAAATAACCATGGCCAAGACAATGATGTAACAATGCATAGTATTAGCTCTTGGTAGCATCCAAGGGTTCATGTCCTCCTTGTTTCCAGCCTTGTATTTTCTTTCGCAAGTTAGACACTCAGGAGTACGTTTGGTACTTGTTATTAAATAGTTCTAACATAGTACTCCACCTACAAATGGATTTCAATTCTAAGGATTAGTATCAGCTTTCTGCTTCTTTAATTATGTCCTTGGGAACAACTTAAGTTTTTTCCATTCATTCTCTATGTTTTGTAAGGCACACGCATCATGGAATGCTTGTAAGTAATTCTGAGGATCAGTGTTGTATCCCCCTCCAAATCGTGGGATATTATTCATAGCTAATATTTTGATCCTACTATATTTTTGGTGCCTTTTTGGAATTCTAATAGCCTTAGTTATGTCTAACATACTTCGAGTAGCGAGTATGGGTTCATCATGATTGTATCTTCCATGGCATCTATGATGCCTACGTTGTTTCCAACTCTCCCTTCTTCTATGTTGTGACTCTCTAGAGTGCCCTCATCCCCTTTCCTGGCTGTTTCATCTATGACTTTCACTTTGCCTCCCTTTATCCCCATGGTCTTTTTATTTATGATCATGTTTGAATATTGAAGAAGAGAATGAAGGAGATGATGAAGGTAAAGAAGAAGGAGAACCATTACCATGACGGTGTCTACTACCTTCTCTTTTGTGGTCTCAGCCCCGATCACGATTGTGATCAGAATGTCCACATTTATCATGAGTTTGTGTTCCTTTTTTGGATCCTTTGTGCCTATGGGTATTAGAACCTGGGTTATGAATAGTGGAATAAAGGTTCTGATACACAACCCCTAGGCCAAAGTCAAGGGGAGAAACATCATTGTGTGGCTGACTACCCAATGTAGGTTCACCACCCTCATTTTTGCTTAATATATGTGGGGCATCTTAGGACCACTTACCCTTCAAAGACTTATGATGTCTCTCTTGTTGCAAGTCCCTTTGACGTTGTGCCTCTATAGGACAGTATTCTCTTAAGTCATGGTCTTGCAAAACATATTTTGCGTGTAAGTGCAGCATGCCAATTCATGTGAGGGAACAAAGAAGCATGCTTGGAACTAAACAATTGGGAGGTAATACTATGTTACCTTCTAAGTCTCACCAATGTAGTTGTTCATCTTGATGGAAGATAAAGGTGAACTCTAGTACATACTCATTGAGATGAATATATACCACTCAAACTTGTTGAGGGATTGGTAGATCAATGTCATGTGTATTATGCCGCTGATTATTTCCTGTTTTAGACCTATGTGGTGAGGCACTTTTGTACGAAGAAGGAGACATACTTGTTTGTTTAGTGTGCAATGTATTCTTGTTTATTATTTTCTCAGTTAACCCTAAGGATTTGTTCCAATGATGTGAATGATTTCCTATGTTCTAGTTAGCACACAAACAACTAAGTCCCCGACAACGGCATGAATGATGAGCAGCGAGGTACCCCTATGGTTACCGATACGAATACGAGCATTTCACACATGATCTGGTCAAATTCCAAGGACTAAGTGCTTATGCACCCTTGTGGAACAAGGATGGGTTAGTTGATCGTTGTCTTCCCAATCTTACCTATATGTCATGATTGTATGGTTAAGTAAGCTTGAGGCATATAATTTTTATAGCTTTTATGTTTTTATGTCCTATGCTAGTAAGGAAGGAGAGAGGTAACTAAGTGACTAATTTAACTTAACTACTCATTAACTAAGTTCTAACTAATCCTAACACCAGCATCCATTCCCACTTTCCGTACACATTTTGAACCAATGCAACACTGCTAGGATTACCAAATGCTAATCATTACTGGGTTACCAAGCATTACATGCATGCTCAAAGTGGTTGTGCTTGTGTAATTTAATGATTTTCTTAATTGATCAAAATGAATTGTTATGCTAATAACAAAAATGTAAAGTGCATTAATAATGCATAAGAAAATAAAATAGAAGAAATGCGTAAGAAAACAAATCTCAAGTGCTTCAAGGATGAATCAAAGAGCTCGTCTTTATTGTCGTACATAAGGTGTGATCATGTACACAATGATCAAATAAAGATCCATCCACACTTAGACCTCCTGCTATGGGCACTTGGAAAATACTCTAACTTTCAAATAGACTACAAGAGTTTTGCTACTTGACTACTAAAAGACTTCTCTCAATTGTGTGCCTAGGCATTGTATTTATAGACTTGGGAGAAACTACTATAATAATTAGAGTAACCAATCTAATAATTAAAATAAACTGCTAGAGTTGTAGCAACAGAAAACATTGGTGGCTGGAAACACTGAGAGGTCTTCAGGCACACAACCTAACCCAGAATCCGTGCAAGGGCTATGCTAGAGAGAATGAATTCAGGGTACCCTAAACGGTCTAGTCAATCAGACAAGGACTTAATCGGTGTACAATAACCCTTTTGCAAACAATGATTTTAAATGGAACACCTGGTGGTAAGAGAAAAGAAAACATGATGTGCACAACAATAGAAACGTGCTAAAGCATGTAACAAGATAGTGGACACGATTAAACATGTAACAATGCTAAAAAATAAATGTTGTAATCAGCCAAAAAGAGAGTTTGAATAGGAAGATGCACTGCCCTAAAAAAAGGGTACATGTATACAAGGTGTACAATAGGCAAAGTAGGAGTAGAGTCATAGCCTTGGTGGTGTTGGACTATGAAATCTGGTGCTCACTGTGATAAATTGTGCCTCCTAGGTCGGTGGTCCTAGTATACCATGTCATGTAGTTATGTCTCTCTATCGGTGTGGTGTGCTCTGGGTCTTGTTCACCCACGAAGCTAGGTGCCAAGATGCCAAAATGCCAAATGCCTTAATGGAAAAATGCTAATTGCCTTGCTGGTAAAGAAATTCAAGCTTTCCCCCTTCTTCTTCGCTCTTTCGAAAAAGAGGATATAGAGGTATTTATAGAGCTAGGGTTAGCCCAAAATGTGGATCAAGTGCCACGTGGCAGTGCAATGGGTATTACACTATAGCACTGGGTGTTGCACTGTAGCACTACGCTACACTGTAGCGCTATGCAATGTAGTGTAGTAGGGTGTTACACTGTAGTGCTACGCTATGCACTGTAGCAATACACTATGCACTATAGCACTATGCTACATAGTGTAGCAGGGTGCAAAAAGTGCCATCGCTTTGACACTTAGAAAAATTTGTAGTCGAGATGCCAAGACCCGAAATTTTGTGGTGTTTCAAGAGTAACCACTCTAATAATTAGAATAAACCACTAGAGTAACCACTCTAATAATTAGAAATAAACCACTAGAGTAACTACTCTAATAATTAGAATAAACTGCTAGAGTAACTGCTCTAATAATTAGAATAATTGCTAGAGTAACCACTCTCATCACTATCCTACATCATTTGGCCTTTTTTTTACCCTATTTACTTTAGTCTACCTCTTGAAACCTATGTTGATCATGTTTTGACCTTGTTTGGAATTGATTTAATTTTTTTTTGACCCACCTTTACTTTATTATTAGAGAATTTTGCACTTTTTTACATTATTTAACAATTTTATTACATAGGTGCCACTTGATGTGCTTACGTTAACATGCAAGATTGAGCTAAGAGGATGAGAAAACAAATTTGACTAACCTTAAAACCAAAATGGACCCCTCTTGTGATGTTGTCAGACCAAGTGAACCTTAAAATATCCAAACCTTAAGCTTCAAACTCATTCTACCATACAACCTTAACATCATGAACTAGATGAATTTTCATTCACTTTCAAGCCAAAAATATCACAAAGGGTTCCTTAGTCAAAATTCCCATCTAATCCACAATGCTGAGTAGAAAGCACTTGAAACCATGTTCCTCACTAGAGCATAAACTTTCTCAAGACATCATCAAACCCTTGCAATGTAACAATGAAGCCATCACATAGCCTTGATTGTATCTAACACTTACATGTTTGTTTTTAGTAATGTTTACCATTGTTGATAGGTTGGAATGAATGACCAATGTTGATGACTTTGATAACCTACAACAAGTGAGCCTACATGACCTCCATGTGTGTGTTTGTGTGTGTGTGTGTGTGTGTGTGTGTGTGTGTGTGTGTGCATGCACATGTGCACATGTTTGACATGACAAATGAACTATAAGCTTTGTAAAATCTATGACACATGACAGAAATCTATCAAATGTTATACTAATGGTAACCTATGGTGACCTTTGGTTTCCTAGTTTTCTCATGTAGCCCTACACAATGTTTTGTAATGACATGTTTTCTTTATCTTATTTTCTTATTTTCTTGGAGTTGTGCTTGCAGGATGAAGCTTGGAAGTCATTGTGAAGATGTAACTCCTCAAAATAGCAAGTTATCATACGATCTTGATGTGTGAGATTATATTATCTTATTCTGCCATGCCAATAGTGCTTGTTCCACATCACTTCCATTACCCATCTCGAGCCACAATCCCATAGCCCAATTGCAACCTTCCTTACCTAGAATAACAATGATGACCTATGTTTGACATGAATACATTATAGCCATGTGACATCTTCTTCGTCATGATCCAACATAAAGTTTTTTGGATGTAACACATCTCATTTAACAAGAAAAAAAAAACTAAGTTCTTCCTTGACAATAAAACCTAATGAAAGTTTCAACTTGAAAAAAAAAAGAAGGAAAGTAAGTTGCAAAGAAAAGCTAAGAGGCCAATGAAGCCCAAAAAGGTCACATCAATGACTTTAAAAAAGCAAAGGGAAAAGCCTAATGGTTAAAGAAGCCTTGGAATTGAGTGTTGGTTCCTCAAAAACATTACTAAGTGACCAACACTTTAAAGCACAAAGCATGAAGACTACACAAATTAACAAGCATGTCACTACCATACCATAACCATGTTGTTAACATTTAGAATTCAATCTTAACCCTTGTGACCACTTCCTTATGGTCAAATATAGCCTTTATCCCATATCATCTCATCAGAACCTCATCTTATCATCACAAACATTCTTTGACATTGCCTGATAACTATAGAATCAAAAAGAGAAAATGTTGGTGATAGACCTGCGGTGGTGTTTTACATTCTTTGTTGATGTCTCTTGGGTCAATCCTCAAAACATCAACAAAGAGGGGTCAATGAAACACCAGTAAGAAAATTCAAGTTGCAATTCATAGCCTTCACCATTCAACTTGAGGCAAGATTTTATTGTAAAATGTGAGGGATGTAATTCATATGTTGTAATCTTGCATGCTTTAGCTTTTTTAGGCTAAAAATGCCTCATAAGTTGTTATTGCTTCACTTTCCAAGTGGAAAAAGTTACATCATGTATGTATTTGGGCTTGGGAAGGATGAAAATGCCTTGGGAATTGCCAAATTTGGGTTTTTTTTATGGGTTTTATGTTTGTCAAAGCAATTAATACATTAGAACCACCTACAACCAACATAGTAATTATTGAACTTTGATTTTCACATAAGACCAATGTAGTTTTGGTGAATCCAACGTATTTTTTAAAGCCAACATACCTATTATAGCACCCAACATATTTTTGATGGCCTTTGTGCATCAAATTTTCCATAAATGGAAAAAATACATTGGAATTGATGACCTACCACACTAATAATCTATTAGCAATCATGATAGAAAATTTGTAGTACTAAATTAGACATGCAATAGATTATTTAAACAAATTTTCAATACATAAAAAGGACTTTTTGGCAAATCTGCATTCAGCTAAGCATTGAGACTTTCAAAGCATTATAGAGCATCAAAAATTCCAACAACCTAGCAACCATTTTTATCACCACCAAGGCAAATTCAATACTAGAGAAAGAGAAAAGAGTTTTGAGGGCATAACTTTGGAGCATCTAGATCATGAAGCTAATTAAAGGACACACTCTTTTGGTTTCATCAGGCTTCAAACATCTTCCTTCCAGCTCTTTGGGCATTCAAGAGTTTTGTAAACTTGTACCAATCTAAACTTTCTATTTGTAATAATTTTTATTATTTTTAATAAAATTTTTAATTCATTCATTTTGTGCAAGTTTACTTTTACTAGATCTACATTTTTAAATTCAATTCATTACCTTGTTTATGAATTTCAAGTCTCTAGGTGATTGACAAGATTGTCCAAGGTGCTTCAGACCCTCTTCTTAGAGGTCCTTGGGATCTGAAGTGAAACTATTTCACCTAGAATTTATGGTTTTCCAACTTAAAATTTTTTAGGTGTTACAACTACCTATCTTCGAATCTAATTCAAGATGTAGGTCTTTCTAGAGAAATTTCTATAGGTTTTAGATTAAAAGGTCTTAGCTCTTCTCGTTCCTCCTCTTCAAGAACTAGTGCTTTGTACATGGTTCTATAGATGAAGGCTTGATATTATTTAGACTCTATCCTTCTTATTCTATAAAGCTTTGACTACAACCATCATTACATGGTAAGCTATGAAGACTACTAAATATCAAGTCCTAAGTACATTCTACTATCATTACAAAAATTTAGCATGAAAACAATGATAAAAATAATTATTGGAAATACTTAAGAAAAATTATCATAACTATGAAATCATGATGTGCATGGATAAGTACACATAAGATATAAATGCTTAAATAACTATCAAATGTATTAAATATATACCCAGATTGATGCTTCTCCCCCACGATTTAGTTATAAGACACCAAGCTTGAACCAGAATAAGATTACTAAGGACAAAAAAGATCAAGAAGAATGCATATAAAAATATTACTAATTCAACCTTGGTGGTAGAAATCCAGTAGATATTTACTTGCTCATGATCAAAGAAAATAAACGAAAATAAAATGCAAGAACATAAAGTGTGGAATGACCTTGGAAAAATTTCCCTTCCCCTCTCATTTATACTAGCTTACTGATGTAGGGGTTAAATTAGCATACTCTCTTGAACTAATAGAAATCCAAAACTTCACATTCAACATCCCAAACTTATCTTCCTTCATCTACAGAAACACTTGCAAGATCTATAGGATGTCTAAATAACCACAAATCAACCTAACAAGGCATTAAAGAAGTAAGACAATAAGAACATTATGATCTTACTTTTGATAATATGCAATATCATGGGGATTAATTCAATTGATTAATTTATGCATCCCCATGTCCTTAAAGCTAAAAATGAGTGATTAGAAAAATGGAAGAATGATTAGAGCACCTACAATAATGAAATACAGGCATGAATGAGGTAAACTAGAAAGGGTTCATCATGATCAAATCTTGAAGCATAAAGAGTCAACACTCATAAAATTGAAAGATTAATCAAGTACCTTATGTAATTTAATTACCACCATCACTAGAAAATAAGTGTTATCTTACTCGCTTATAGTGCTAATCCATCAAGAATTAACAAGTGGATCTTTCTTAGCCACGTAAAACCCATTGATCATACACCTATGAATTCCCAACAACTAGTGAAATATCAACATCAAATGTGATTCTATCCCCTTGGATGACCATATCTCATTCTTCACTTTTCCTAATCAACTTCTTTTCACATACAACAATGGACAAGAATGGAGTGAAAAAGGTCAAGAATGAATGATGGATAAGAAAGGGAAAGAGTGAGAGTAAAACATCACTAGATTCTCAGCCAACCATTCAATTAGTTCATGAATCACCTACTCACATCCTACATCCCACAAGAGATTCACTATCAAATTTTTTCATAGCTACTCATCCATACAATAGGGATCAACTTCCAAGCTTACGTTCCAACCACAAGGTCATACCTACTACTTCTAGTGCCATCTAGCCTTGATTGGTTCACTACCTAACTATTGATGAAACTAAAACAAGGTAACATGCCACCAAACAACTAAAATTCAAAGCTCTAGTTTCATTTTCCTTCATCCATGCATGTATGTGTAGCAAGCTTCCTAAATTTTGCTTTACCAAAAACCTCTCATTGATCCTCTTGACTACTCTAACCAATCCCACATCCCAACAATGATTACAAAACCATGACTAAATAAAAGAAAAATATTGGATTTAAATGTGGTTATGATTTAGGTCAAGGATTATGATGTTTATCTTGAGAAACAAAAGAATTTATGATTTGGATGGAAGCAACAATTAACATTACCAAAGTTTACTAAGAGAGAGACTTCTAAGACTTTATGATCACTGATAGGGATAAATAAGAGATTGTCTTGAACCATGAAATTTTGGAAAATCAAGTGATCTAGGCAATGTGTTGAACATGAGAAAGGCTTGCATATGTATTAGTTCAACCACTCATTTTGATTTTTATTTGAGTAATTATAAAATTAGTCTAGAATGGTAAAAATACCAATTATAGATTGATAAAATTAAAGCTACCGTGTTCATCCCATCACCTCTTCTTCTTATGATTGTTATAATACTAAATATTTTTTATTTTCTCTTTTTTTTTTCATATTTTCTTTTGTCTTCATTCATTTTTTCATATTATCTTTTATTTCATAGAAAGAGGATTTTTGATGGTGCATGGAAATCATGGAAATTATTGGATTGCTAGATCATCACCTAGGATCTTTAACTGGCATGAGCATGAGAATTTATTTCTCACCACATGGCATGCACAAGTTCATAAGATCATGAACCTCCTCTAACTAGGATGACTAGGCAAGGCAAGCATAGGCACCTTGGTACAATCATACCAATTAGATCCATCTAATGATCACAAGAGCCCTCATTGACATAGAATTTTCTTTTTAGTAACCAAGAACTCTTCAAAGATTCTGGAACTCTTTCCCTAAGATGTGAATTCCTCACCAATCCATGATTCTAGTAGCATTAGCTTTGATAGCTTATAGTGTAAGTCCTAGCTCCCCACTAAATCTAAGCCTATTTTACTAGTGATGAGTAGAGAAAAGGTAGTTAAATAAATTATTTTGAAGGGAAATTCCATTAATTAAATGTTCATTTTGGACTTGTTTAGCACTCTCACATCCTCATTACATTTGTAACTCATCCATGAACCATTGGCTTATTGGGTGAGCATTTTATACAACACATTAAATGGTTTTCCCATACACATACATAAACATGCTAAAAGAACATATAGAATTATCCATCAAGCTTAAAAAATATGAAAATTCTAACTAAATACACCATCTTTATTAAATGCACAAACAAAAATAGTAGAAGGATAAAATTTTGATACAACATGGAGGGTTCCTTCCACATGAATGATTCATGTCTATTACCTAGTAGACCTCTAAGTGCTATATTGAGAATTAGGCATGCTCAAAGATGAAAGATATTCATTATGATACACCAGGTATTTCCCAACAGATGTTTCATCTAGTTCACTTGAATGATACATGTGCATGATGCTGGTAGACCAAGAAAGATCACTATGTATTTTCTTGTAATTCATCTTTTTGATCTCAAAATTCATGATAATTTTGATATGAAGATCTTGAAAGACCAACTTGATAATCAATGGTGCTCAACCAGGCCCTCCTCATAATAATAGAAAAGCTATCTTGCATCTTATTTTCTAAATTAATCACTCAAAAATCTATGAGATATGACCAACCTATAACATTTGTAATTACATTGTGTACCTATATCATAGGATATGTGTAGGATTGATCTACTAGCTCCAATAAAATGATGGTACTCTTAAGATAAGGAAGTCCCCAAGTAAGGTATTAGGGCAAAAACATGACATTGACTCATGAACCAAAGTCATAAAGAGATGAGCAGTGAAATTTTCCACTAATTTTAATTTTTACCATGGAACTATTAGGATTTGATCTTTTTTTTAGGGAACCATCCTTCTTTGAAAACCCATGTACCCACACTAAACATGGGAATGGTAACAATATCACTACCATTGGGTATCATCTTGTTACCTCTTCCAAACATGATTATGAAACCTATTCTTGAAGTAGGTGTTATGCTATAATGTCATTCAAGGAACATCTCCAAGATCTTCTAGAGATGAGCTTTTTTTTTGGAATACATGATTATCCTATCCAAAAAATGAAAAGACTAATGTAAACCTAGTTCCATGCTTCTTATATCTACGCTTATTATAAAATGTTCTACCATGGGATCTTGAACTTCCCCACCTAATCACATCAATAAGAGACTAATAATATTATCTAGTAACATGCATGAAAGTATGATTTGTACAATTTCCAATGATGAGTGATGAAGTACCCCTACACTCAATCATACAAATCACAAAGCATTCACGTGCAATCTAGTCAAATTCCATGGACTCTATAGTTTTCCAATGCACTAGTTCTCTAGGAAGTAAACTGGGTGTTGAGAACATTCACTATCTTCCCAACTATACTCGTGAAGCGTAATGGTATGGTTTAAGTGTAATTGAGGCACATGATTTTTATCATTTTATATTTTATGATTTTGGTGCTTAAAATAAACAGGATAGAGGATAAAGTAATTTAATGCCTACTCTAATCTAATTGGCTAACTATTGTTTAACTAGTCCTAACATAAGTATCTGATGCCATTTGTCATAGACATCCTAAACACATATAACATTGTTGGGTTACCAAGTGTTAAGCAATGTTGGGATTACCAAACATCATATGCATGCTCAAAGTAGTTGTACTTATGTTTTTACTTAATCGCTATTTAGCTTATCTTTCTTAATTACTTAATTATCTTAATTACTGAGGAAGATTAAATAAATAGCTGAAAGCATTAAATGCATGAATAAAATATTTAAGCTATCCAGAATGCTACAACATTTATCAAGAAGCTCATCTTTATTTCCACACACTCTATTATGTTTAGTTACAATAGCGCTTGAATAAAGATTTGTACACTCAATGACTCATGTTGCGGGCACTCAGGAAAATATTCTAACTCTTGAATGTAAAAGGTGCAAGAGCTTCACTAAAAATATGATAAGATGATGCCTAAAAATAGCTAGTTGGCACATATTTATAAGTAAGAATAGAACCTACATTGATGGGCCCACATCAACACATCAAATGATGTGTTAATGAGGCCTAGTCAACATGTCCTAGTCAATGAGGCCTCATCGATGTGGCCAATCCACAACTCATTATACCCTCATGATTGAATTAAAACTCATCCTCAAGTTCTTTATAAAATTGGAAAGGTATGGGATTATTGACTAGCACATGACTCAACAAATCTACATTATAAAAATGAGTGCTTAGGTGTACCAAAAAATAAAATCACAAATTGTAGTGTTCATGACACAAAATTGAACACCAAAAAAAAATTGACAACATGTCCTTTAATGGCATGAAGAAAATTAAAAAGATCACAAGGTCCTAGGTGATGTAGGCTCTTGAGGCTTTATTAGACTTTCTCCAGCTTTAGGCACATGTGATAGTTGAGGCTATTATGGTTGTCCAGTTGCTACTACAACTTTTAGCAGCAAA
>MNCI01003799.1:42258-57829 GCA_015680685.1 Gnetum montanum
TATGATTGTGCATGGTCTATGTAGCTTTGCCAATGTGGGCTGGAATGGGCACATCCCAAGAATAGGGAATTTCTAGGAACATATCCTTAGCATTGATAAACCAAGTAGCAAATTATTTGCATTCAATATCAAATGCCTTAATTGCATTCTGAAACTCCTAGTAGTTGTTCATTTTCTTGGCTAGGTTCTCAGTAGTTGATCATTTATTAGTGAATTATGTCTTGAAAACTTTATGTTTAGAATTTACTATCTCAATCTTTTGCTTGGTATCCTTGTGGTGCTTGAACTTGGCCTTGTACAGTAAGTACGAGTTGGCCACTTGCATTTTAAGTTCTGATTGCAGCCATCTAGTAGTCAACATTGTTAGATTTATGTATTAGATATTGGCCAATTCCATATATTCTATCATTTCCTCAATTTGCAACTCCTTCATGTGGATCTGTGCTTTGTTATAGGCATCTATCCCATCAATGATAGGTTGCCATACCTCTCTACCTTACTGGAGTTGCTGGAGGGCCTCATTTACTTTCACCTTAGGGACTTCGATATGCTTCTCATTTAGCTCCTTCTGTAGGCCAACCTAGTTGCTATAGTGATTCTTGACTCTCTCAAATTTGATAGCCTCATTTTTCTAGGCAATAATTTCAATGGCAGATTTCTGGCATAAGGCATAGACTTCCTCCATAGATAAATTATGATTCTCTACTACTAATTTCCTCAATTCTGTGTTTTCTCTAGTTAGCTGCTCCTTCTGTTGATGGATGAATTCTTGCATTTTTTGTTTTTATCCATCAATAGTTCACATGTGATGGTTTTCTATAGTTAGTATTTCATTTTCCTTGTGCATTTGAATCAAGTCCTTTTAAAATGAATAGGTTTTTACTTTGGCTATGGACTGGTTAAAGATACATGTCACCATTCCCTCCTCATCTTATTCTAATCATTCTTGAAGCTACTAAAAAACTTCATATTTTTTTATTATAGGGTTGAGGAGTGCAAGGTTAGCAAAGCAAGTAGATAATTTAGCAACCTCCATGATCAAGCATTTGTTTTGTGCTTGACCCATTTCAAGTTGTCTTTCTAGGATGATACATTTCACCTTTTCTTTGAGTAGCTCTAACTAGGTTGTAGCATTGTTATCCAAAAAATCAAAGGTATCTAGAATCAGTTGCCTGATCCCAACTAGTTGGTCTAGCGACTCTTCATGTTGGGCTACACTTAATCTTCTACTAGAAGTTCCTGTAGACATCTACACATTGCGAAGTGTAGAAATGTCTAGTACAAATACCGTAGGTGCATTTAATGCCTCAACAATTCAATTAACAACCACTTCTATAGCTGTCTATTACTCTTGGTGTTGCATCACTAGTATAGTTGCCCCCTTTCCCTTCTTCAAGTGCACTGAAAAGAACGTGGCATTCTTAGAGATTTCTAGGTAGAGATAGTATTGAGAAAGACACACCATCACCTCTTAGGCACTAGGATTTGATCTCATGGGTAGTTGTATTCTTTGGGTTGAAAATAATGGTCCACCTTCCTTCATCTAACTAATTGTTTAAGCCACTTCATTAAGGTGCCTCATTGTAGGTTTATACACACTCCACCACTTATTCCTGCTTGCTACTCTTGCTATTGCAAGAGCTGCTCTCAAATTTTTCATAGGCACTTAATGATAGTGTAGGCTTATAACATTGTTTCTTGAGTAGGTGGTGGAGGTGGTAGTTGCTTCTCCTCTTCTTTAGATATGAAAAACATCTTGTCCTTCATCATTTCAAGCCAGGAGGCAATGGGAGTATGCCTAATTGTGTCATTTGCACAACAAACTATTCTTTTCCTTTTACAAAGTTTTCTAATAAGGCATGGAAAGTGCAAGTTTTTCCTTCCATGTTCATTCTCTTTGAAACACTTTTCTATATCTAGATAGATTATTTATGAAAGGTTTTATGAAATTTTTTCACTTAGAGTAGTGCATGCTCAAGCAAAGAAGGTAGTCACCTTACTGAGCCTCATAATTGGATTAAGATGATAGGTTGCTATCTTAAAATATATGTGCTTTGTTGGTATGAGCACATCAAAATCCTTATGGTCAACCTTGTAATGCTACTGAGTCCATCCCTTTTTCTCCTTTAGATCAACTTGCATAGATAACTTTGTCAGTTGTGTTCTAGAATCAAGTAACCCAAGAGCCTACATGATGGCTTCAACTAAGTAGGACACCTAAATGTCCTTGATCTTCACAATGGAACCTACCCTTCTATTATTCTAAAAGAGGTACATCTCTTCATGTACCACTCCCCCCTAGAAGTAATGATTGGCCATATTGGAGAGGTTTGTAATTGAGTCTTTACCTCCACTAGAGCATTCTCTAACAATAGCTTGAAGTTTAGTTCCTGGACAATTGATGTTGGATATCATAGGGGCTGATTGTGTCAAGGAAAGCTTGTGTTAGTGTGACTTCAAGTCTTGATACAAGCCCTAATGCCTTTCCTCATTATGATTGTTCTATTGCTACCTCTTCCTTGAGAATTTATCAAACAGATTCCACTTCAGGATTCTCCCGAAGAGGTCCCATTGCATAGGTTTCTTCTACCTCTTCCTAGGCTTGTTCTTTCTTGCTCCATTTAGCTTTGGGTTATTTCTTCCTTGGTTAAGATGGCCCTCCCTTCTGTGGTTATTTTGGTCTTAGTGCCATCTGTAATCACAACATGACGATGGGTTAGCAATTATTGTGTAACATGAAACAATTGGGATACCTTATCTCATTAGAAAGGTTACACTTGGCTAAGTTGTGATTATGACTGATTTAATTGATTTTAATCATTATTTTATTTGTATCTTAATATTAATAAGTGATCATAGTCATAGTGGAGGGTATTGGAAGGGTCAAACTATCAAAAATTAATGGTTTAATATCATTGTATTCATTAACCCTTTAGGGAACTCAGAATAATTTTTAAAAATTTTATCATCAAGAACCTTAATATTTATGGCATCCATGAGTAAGAGCTTACCTCCAGTAGTTGCAAGATCGAAAAATAGAGTGATTTTGGCAAACAGTCAAAAACTTATGGGCTCTAGAAAGTTTTGGACTCTGAAAAATGAAAAAAAAAAATCCTCTTGTTGTGAAGCAAATGATAAAAACTTTTAAAGTGTTCAATAGCATTTATATATTTTTTGTGTTGTGTCAATGGGGCCTAGTCAGTGGGGTTAGTTACATCAACTAGACCTAGTTGATGTGGTTGTTGACCACCATTGACTTTGGAAAACTTTGAAAATATAAGGAAGTTTTGAGTGAAATAGAAGTCAAGTGGAAGCCCAAAAGGCCATGAACATGATGAAAATAGTAGAAGAGGATGTTGGAGTTCACAAAATTCAAAAAATTAATAAAATAGTTGGAGAATGAATTTTATGAAAGTTTAAGAAGCACATAGCTAGATGCACAATGGGGCACATGAAAGATATGATTGTAGTAATGTCTAAGATAATGGGCTTAACTATCCAAACTAAGAGATATGCAAGTGGATCCTTCGCATAGCAAGCACATGCCCTTTTTACCCTTGCATAACCTTAATGAAGGAATTTGTGGGCCCCATAGTTGATTAATGGTTATGAAACGTTAAGGACCAACTTGTAAGAATCTATCCAAGAATTTTAACACATCAAACTAAGACAATGAGCATAACATAAAAATTAGCAATGAGGTGAGATACGGGCATCATAGATGAATGATGGAGAAGGTGGGATGAAATCCCAAATTAAGGTCATAAGAAGTCCCTTGTGGAGTTTGTGTTTAAAATGACCTGAGAAGATTCATCCTTAATCCAGATCAAAACCAACCGCTTTTAGTGACTTCAAATTACCACTCCAAGACTGATCCATCCTCTTAAGACATAAGAGTGCTCTCAAAAAACAATCACCATTCCATAAAGAGAAGAAAAGAGAAGCACAAAGTGAGAGAGGGCCTTAGTTAGAGGGTATCTTCAAGCATGGGTAACATGTCTTTCTAGTTCCATAACTAGTGCTCATAGCCCACTTATTTGTCTAAGAGATGTGCTTTGAATTCCCATCATGTGTTTTTTTTTTTTTTTTGAAATGGAAATCACATAGTGCAAAAACTTTATTTGACTTCCTATTATTGATCAACTTAGAATGGTTAGAAGTTAATGAAAACACTCAAGCACTCATGTAAGTAGAAGAGTAAAAAGGCTATTGAGTCCTTTTGAAGTCACATCCTATGAAAACTTTTGAATCCTTCCCAATTTTAGAAATTACCAAGGTCACTAATTAATTAAAAGTTTATTTAATGAAAGGAATCTCAAACTTACAATACAAGGAAAACCATAAAGTTTGTGGAAGGGTGGATTTTGTGGGATCACTACCTATTTCATGAAAAGTAAACCATGTATTAGTCATCAGAAATTAGAATTCAAAAATAGAAACCAGACATTAGAAATCAAAATATTAAGTACAAACCACCATTAGTAAATAGCAATATCATCACTGTGTCCTCTAGTAATAAATCACTTTTATTAGCAAAAATAATAAAAAGTCACATAAAGATAAAGTAAAATATATAAGAAAGTATAAATATTCAAGAAAGATAAAGCATACTAACGATGTTGTAAAACAAAAATCAAGAAAATCAATAGAATGAAAAATAAAAAAGAGGTAAAAATCAACAAAGTGTAAAACAAAAAGTAAAAAACTGAGGATCCACATGTATGGTTAACATGGATGGCCATCTTTCACACGATTAAGTTAAAAGGAGGAGATGTGAAATATAGAGCATCGTTGTTCATTTGATGAGGTAGTAGTTGTGTTGGCTTGTCTTGGCTCTAGGAAATGTTTCACTTATTGGATGTTGACCAACTAATTTTTATGTGGGCTCTTAGGTTTGTAGATTAACATGATCCCAGAGGGAAAGGTTTTATTGATTATATAAGGTTCCTCCCATAACATTTGAAACTTTTTTTTCTAGGGTACTTGTGTAGGGTTCTAGTAAGGAACCTTATCTCTAGGTTGAAATTTTACTTTCTATATTCTAAGGTCATGCCACTTCTTGTTGTATGCCTTATGCACTTCATTCAAAGATAGGACAACCAATCAGTTTTGATCTAGCACATTCAAGTTGATTAATCTTTCTCTTTGTGCTAGGCTCAAGTCAAGGTCCAAGTCACAGGTTGTTGACAGTATATGGGGCTCAGATTGGACTGGAAGTGTTGGAAGTTTTTCATACACCAGCTCATAGGGAGAGTATCCTATGAAAAGTTTCCACATGGAGTGGTAGGCCTAGAGGGCATCGTTGAGTTTTGTGCTCTCGTCTATCCTATATTTTCTTATAATCCTTGTTAGGATCTTTTTGATATTCCTATTGGTAACTTCTACTTGACCATTGGCTTGGGGTGATAGGTTGTTGTTAATTTATGTTTCACCTCCAAGTGTTGCATCAACTTTTGAGAGGTAGCACTTGTAAAATGGATTCCATTGTCAAAAATCAATTCCAATAGCATACCAAACCTATTTACAATATGTTATTGTACAAATCGAGTAGTAGTGGATGGTGTACAATTGGTGATGACTATTTCTTCTAACCATTTGATGCAATAGTAAACTACTATGATGATGTATGTCTTTCCATTGGACATGGGTGTGACAGAACCCATGAAGTCTATGCCCCATATGTTAAAGGACTCTAGTGGTTGAATTCACTGTTAAGGATTCTCCATTTGAGTGGTCATCCCACCATCTCATTAACAGCATTCACAAGATTGGACAAACTAGTGAGCATCCCTAAATATTGTAGCTCAACAGTATCTTGATATCAAGATTTATATGGCTATGCATCTCCCCACATAGTGGCCTTCACAAGGGCCTTTGTGAGCATCCTATAGAACACATAATTGGTCTGCATTAGGGACACAATAATGAATAAATCCATCGACATACACCTTATAAAGATGTCTATTGATTTATGTGAAGTAATTAACCTGATTAAGATACTATTTTTTCTTCCTAAAGTCAAGATCTTGTGGCATCTCATATGTAAGAAGGTAAGTGAGAATGTCATTTTACCATTTTGATTCAATTGGCACTTGGAAATTTATCACTCTTGTATAGAGAAGTTCATCTAGAAATTGATTAGAGTGTAGACTCTCCTCCTCTTTATTATCCCATCTTAACCAAGAGAAATGGTCATTGATCACATTCTTCGTCTCTTTTTGATCTACCATTGTAAGATCAAATCCCTACAAGATCATGAGCCACTGTATGATATGGGGGCTCACCGCTGGCTTGTTCATTAGGAAGCAGATGGCACTATGATCTCTATGCACAAATACTTTATAGCCAAGCACATAATGCCTAAAATTTTTAGATCATACACCATTGTCATTAGTCCTTTCTCAGTTATGGTGTAATTCAACTATGCACCCACAATGCTTTGGCTTGCACAGTGAATGTAGTAATGAAATTTCTTATCATCCAACTGTGTAAGCATGACTCCTAAGGCATTAGTAGATGCATTTACCCTTATATATGAAATTGTTTGGACCAGTCTAGTGCTCGTAAAATTGGAGTCTCTATGAGTTTTTCCTTTAGTAGTTAGAATGCATATTCACACTTCTTAATCCAAATGAATGGAGCATCTTTCTTTTTAAGATCAACCAATGGTTTTGTGATCTTAGAGAAATTCTCTATAAACCATCAGAAGTAGCTAGTGTTTCTAAGGAATGATTGGACATCTTTGACTGTCTCTAGTTAGCATGTGATTCCTTGGATGTCTCTTATCTTTTCAAGGTCTACCTCAATCCATGCCTGAGTAATTTTGTGCCCCAGTACTATGCCTTTATGGACCATCAAATGGCTTTTTTGCCAATTGAGCCTAAGATTTTTTTAACACATATTTTTAATACTTGCTCAAGGCAATCCAAGGCTTGATCAAATATAGCCCCATAGGTAGAGAAGTTATTCATAAAGGCTTCTACCCCACTACCAATCTGCTATTGAAAAATGCTAAGGACTAGGTGTTAAAATGTTGTAGGGGCATTGCACATACTGAATGGAAACATGCAATATGCAAAAGTTACCCAAGTATTTATGAATTTTGTTTTCACCTAATATTCTAGTGTAATCTAGAATTTGTTATAGCCATTATAACCATCCAAAAAGCTATAATCGTCATGCCTAGATATGGTATCTAACACTTGGTCCACAAATGGAAATGGAAAATGATCTTTAAATGTTTTCATATTCAACAACCTAAATTTGATGCAAACTCACCACTTACCATCTTTCTTTGGCACAATTAGAAGTGGGCTAACCCGCTCACTATCTACGATGGGATAGATGAACCTTACCTTGAGGAGTTTTTTTATTTCCTCTTTGACAATCTACTTCAACTTGGGGTTCAACCACCTCTACAGTTTCCTTCTTGGCTTCATGGCTAGGTCAGTGTAGATATGATGTCAGTATATCCTTGGATCAATTCTAATCAGTTCAAGATATAACCAAGTAAAGGCTGTTAACAATTTTTTGATCACTTTCAATAGCGTGTCTTTTTTTTCGAGAGAAAGATTTTCATTGATTATAACCAGCTTTCCATTTTTTAAAAATGCATACTCCATATCCACTAGTATATTTTTTAGCTCAAGAAGCTCTAGCTTGAAATGATTAGGGATTTCCATCTCTCCACAATAGGTATCATCAACTTCATCATTAGAGAGTTGGTGATGAAATTACTTAAGTTCATCCATGCCCTTGACATAAGCACATGTCAAGCTCTTAGTAGGTTCCATACATAGTGTGCTACTATTAGAGTTAGCTATTAACCACTGAGTGTCCTCCTATTTTGTGGCTACTACATACAAGCACCTTTGGATATCAGTTTCATGTTCACACTAATTACATGCTTTAATGAATGACATTTTAATGGACTAGATGTTTTGCATGCAATTGCACCTATTATCATTGTACGCAATGCATGGAACTTGATTCTTCTTAAGTTCTTTAAATTTATTTTCCTTGGAGATTTTCAAGGAGAGGTTCCTAATGCCCATTTGTGCATTAAAAGTGCTTAACCATGCTTGTCCCATAATGATGGGGAAGTAGCCTTTTCAATTTTCTATCTTGATCACCAAAAAGTCGGTAGGATAGGACCACCCACAAATTGTAGTCACAATGTCCTCTACTAACCCCAAAGGAATAGTAATTGACTAGTCTACTAATTCCAAATAGATATTGCTCTTCTTTAGAATGGTAGCTTCTAGGCCTTATACATGCCATAGGAGATGAGATTAACACCAAAACCAGAATCAAGAAGAGGCTTGCATGGCTCATGTCCAATGATTTGTAAGTAAATAAGAGGACTTCTTAAGTTAGATTACTTTATGGGAAGATTGCTAGCCCTGATTCAATTGGAGAAAACATGAGTTAAAATCACAGTGTAGATCTAAGGTGGCATTTTATTTGAAGGGTCCTCAAATGTGTTTGATGCAAATGTTGAGGATGCTAGAGATATGGAACAACCAGACATGTTAGGTTTTAAGGGTTTGTTAGGATTTTTGGATTGAAAAAATGATCATTTCTTGAATCTATAGTTTGAACCACTTAGCTGGAAGGTTAGTTGTCAATTTACAACCCTTGTAGAATTTCATTACTGCACCTATGAGGAAATTTTACTCTACATAGATGGAGTAGGAGGTTATTAGGTTAAGGGTGGAGGGATGTGTGCAAAAAGATGAGAAGCATAGTATGAATATGGGGCCTTCCCTTGAGTAAATGATGAATGAGTTTGATGATACTCTAGAGGATAATAATGATATTGGAATGAGGTGTGGCTGGCAGATCCATGTGGGAAAACAAGTTGTTAAACATAGTACCTATATGGATCTAGTTGGCTACAAGGGTACTATTGACTTGGCAATGGCATTCCCCATGACTGCGGTTGGTGCCACTATTGGTATTGCTCATATGGTTATGGTGGTGCTCCACTTGGATAGTAAGCTTATTGTTGCTAGTGGGACTGCCTTGGATTACCTTCAGGATAAGACAATCATCTAGGTCCTTGCCTCCTTACCAGTTGAGGATTCAGCACATACACCTTAGACTCTTGTAAGTGTAACACCACAAGGAAACATTCCTTAGGATGGTCATATTGACAAATGTCACATCCAACATCACCATCAGAATCTTTCTCCACAACTTTGTCTACTCTAGCAACTTTGCCTTTACCTCTTTAGTAGGCACATTCAACTTCTTTTCATCATTACTATTGTGATCACTATTCTACTCTTTGGATTCTTTAGCAATCTTCATAGAAATTTGGAATTTTTCATCCAAAGAGTCCCATAATTTATCAACCTTTTCCAAAATATTAAAAAAAATTGTATGGGTAAGGTTTTCCTATTCACTACCTCTTCGAGTGGTGACTCCTTCTCATCATAGAATTAGACCTACCTTTTCCTGATGAAAGTATCCCTATTATATTCTTTTGTACTTTCCCTCTTTTACAACTCATCTTCTTCTTTTGTTACCTGCTCTATCAATCATTGCATTTTATGAGCTCTTAGTTTGGATCGTCTCCCTTGGGCATAAACCCTAATAGTTCTTCTAGTTTCTACTCTAAGTCCATCTATGATGTGGTAGAGATGTTCCCTCTAAAAAATAATCATGTCCAAGTTATCGGTGTAAGAGAGAATAATATTTGTTCATGGTGCCATCCAAGGGTTCATGTGTTTCCTGTTTCTAGCCTTGGATTTTCCTTCTCAAATTAGACACTCTAGAATATGTCTGGTATTTATCATTAAATAGTTATATCATGGTACTCCATTTATGAATGGGTTTTAGTTGCAAGGACTGATACCAACTTCCTGCCTCTTCGATGAGTGTCTTGGGAAATAGCTTCAATTTCTACCAGTTATTTTCTATGTTTTGTAAGGTGTAGGCATCATGAAAGGCTTGTAGATGGTTTTTTAGATTAGAGTTATATCCCCCCTCAAATCTTGGAATAATGTTCATGTTTAGGTGCTTGATTCAACTATCCTTCACATGCCTGGTTCGAATTTTTATAGTCTCTGCAATATTCAACATGCTTCGAGTTGCTAGTAAAGGCTCATCATCATCTTTATTTCACTGTCACTAATGATGTCCCATATTACCTCTTCATTTCTTATGGATCTAATGATTAGTATTATTGTTCTACTACTCACCTTCATCATGATTGTTCCTTCTACAGTGTTTTTCAAAACTAGAAGAAAAGGAAGAAGAAGATGTAGATGAAGAGGATGTAGAGAAAGGAGAACTACCACTATCATGGTATCTACCAACTTTCCTTTGGTTGTCATAGCCATGTTCATCAAGTTTTTTATCATCTTAATGCTTGTCCAAGCCCCTGCCTTGACTGCCATCATTACCTAAACTAGGATCGTTGATAGTGGACTATGGATTCAAGGCCACACCCTCATCACTAGTAATGAGGGATGGATAATTTTCATGTTGAGAGCCC
Organism: Gnetum montanum; assembly: GCA_015680685.1. Classification (NCBI taxonomy): domain Eukaryota; kingdom Viridiplantae; phylum Streptophyta; class Gnetopsida; order Gnetales; family Gnetaceae; genus Gnetum; species Gnetum montanum. Next base: position 52,760 of record MNCI01003799.1, read on the forward strand.
CCAAAGTGAGGCTGCTCATTGTCATCTTGGTTCAGCATGAATAACTAATTGGTAAAAAATTTTCCCTTCACAAAATCATGTTGCTTCTCCTGGTGTCAATCTCTCCAACATTGTGTTTCAGTGGGATGGTAATCCTAATAGTTTTCATCATGTACAATGTACTCCTCTTTAAGCTCATGGATTCCTAACTTCTTAAGAGTTTGAAGTAGCATCATAGGCACATGTCGATCGAGAAGCATTACAATGTTTCCTTCCATGTCACACCATCGCAGTTGTTCATCCTGATGTAGGATGAAGATAAAATTAAACACATACTCATCTGGATGAGTATATACCACCTTGCATTCTTGAGGGATTTGTGGTTTAGCATCATCACACCTATGAGAAGAAGATATTTTGTAAAAAAAATAAAATATCTATGTTCTTATGTAATTGTATTATGTGTGAGAATGATGTTGACTTTAGGGTTCATTCAATGATGTTAATGATGTTTACTAATTCTAGATAGCACACGTTTCAATAGAAAGAGTCCCTCGCAATGATGTCAATGATCAATGGCGAAGTACCCCAATGCTCAACAATACAAATCACAAAGCGTTCACACATAATCTAGTTGAATTCCATGGACTCTATAGTTTTTTGGTGCACTAGTTCTCTAGGAAGTAAAATGGGCATTGAAAACATTCATTGTCTTCCCAACTACATTTGCGAAGCTTAATGATATGGTTTAAGAGTAATTGAGGCACATAATTTTTATCATTTTATGTTTTATGGTTTTGGTGCTTAAGATAAATAGGATAGACGATAAAGTAATTTAATGCCTACTTTAATCTAATTGGCTAACTATTGTTTAACTAGTCTTAACATAAGTATTCGGTCCCACTTTCTATATACATCCTAAACATATATAATGTTGATGGGTTACCAAGCATTAAGCACTACTAGGATTACCAAACATCATATGCATGCTCAAAGTAGTCATACTTATGTGTTTACTTAATCACTATATAGCTTATCCTATGTAATTACTTAATTAGCTTAATTAATAAGGAACATTGAATAAATAATTGAAAGCATTAAATGCATGAATAAAATATTTAAGCTATCCAGAATCCTGCAAGGTTTATCAAGAAGCTCATCTTTATTACTGCACACACTATCATGCTTAAGTACAATAGTGCTTGAATAAAGATCTATACACTCAATGACTCTTATTGTGGGCACTCAGGAAAATATTCTAACTCTCGAATGTAAAAACCACAAGAGCTTTGCTATAACTATGATAAGATGACGCCTAAACACAGTGGGTTGGCATGTATTTATAGGCAAGAACAAACCCTACATTAGTGGGGCATAGTGGATGTAGCCCTATTGATGGGGCCTAGTCAACATAGCCTAGTCAATGGGGCCTAGTCAACAAGGCCTCATCAACATGGCCAATCCATAACTCATCAGCCAATATTACATGATTTGTCTTGCCTTAGCTATGGTAGACTAGGTATTCTACCTTGCATGGAACAAAGAGGTAGAAACTATTGTTACAACTCATAAGAAGCTTCATTTTAAAGATTTCTTAAATTAGGTAGATACTACTAAGGTGTCATCAATTGGAGTTAATAAGAATCTACTTATGCATCTTAAAAGTAAGAGTTAGTGATAATTACCATATGTTTTTGCATACGAGAAAAAAGATTCCATGGAGTAGCACCCTAATCATTTAGAGATTACCACTAATGGTACTACAATATGGGTTATGGATATCTACCTCTAGGATGGTATGAGTGTCCAAGGTCTTGAGTCCTCCATATTTATCTTCTAAAAAATCTAGGATTCAAGGGCATCCCAAATTATTTTATTTTACTAATCATATGACCCATAACTTCATAGCAATACAACACATGAATGTCTATGTAGTATTTGTAAGAAGCCTCATCATCAAAGAATGAGGAAGCCTCATTTAGATCTTTGTGAAGGCTCTTAAAATGAAAGATCTTATTTTTACCCTTTCCTTTGTACCTCTTTTAATATGCATCTAGAGTTGATTATAGCTTCAACGATCATACCCTAATATCCTGAAGAGTAGCAATCATTTTTTCATCATGTATATCCCAAATCTAGTTAAATTTATGAGCTAAGTTTTTCAAACCTTTCTTTTTTTTTTTACTTAATCTTAAACTAGGATCTTTATTATCATGGATGTTTTAGCAATATCTTTAATATTTTTAGCCTTCCTTCTACACATAGAATTGTAAATATACTCCTTAATGAACTATCACTTTCTCCACTCATCCTTCATACTTGCTATAATGTCCAATAATACTTTAATTTGGGCATAGATTCTTTGTGTACTGAATCCATCATGTACATATCCATGTGCTATTTTGTTTCATGTGTTAATCCTTCTACAATATGCATTAATTTCTCTCTTTGGTTAAAATTATGATTTGAATAGCAAGTATCAATTTTCATATAACTCTTCATGGTGATGTTAAGAGGTTCATGGGCTCCTTGCCATCATCTAGTCTTCTCCTTTTTGATGTTTAAAATTTGGGCATATGTCTAAAATTTTATGTAGATGATTCTCACCATATCTATTTATCTCTAAATTGAATTTAAGGATAAGGATTTGTACTAGGTCTCTCATGATGAAGGTGTGAAAAATAACCATAAATTTTTCCAATTTCTCATGATCCTTTGAAGATAGCAAGCATTGTTAAAGCCTTGCATATGAAGTTGGGGATCATCACTGGTATACTCTATGTATGTTGGTACATTATCCATGTTAATTTTCTTGATTCTATTATCATGAACATGCTTCCTTGGAATGTCCATAGCTTCAGTGAGCTCATGATAATTACCCTAGTCAATCAAAGAAGCATCATCATCACTGGAAGATTTGCATAAATGCATGTACTAAAACTTGGAAATGATATCCTCATTTTGAGTTTAGATTGTGCTTTAGATAATAGTACCTAATCATGGACCTTCATGATGAAGTGGCTCTTTACCTTTCTTATCTACTTTGTCCTCATGCTCATTAGTTGAATAATCAAATGAAAAGTTCTGGCTAACCTCCTTCTCTACCATTTAATCTTAGAGATCTTACATGTACAAAAGTCCATACTCATCATACACTCACTCATGAGCTATGTATGATGTGCATTCATTTTCTATATCCATGTTGATTAAGGCCTCTTTAAGATCATCTACAATAGCCAAAATCAGTCCCCTAGAGAACCATATATGAACATCTTTTAACAATTTCTACTTATCCTCATTATAAGCCAAAACAGCTAGTGAAAGAATTACATTCTTTAAATGATCAAATGTAATAAATTACCTTCTTCATTTTGATGCATTTCCAAAGATCTTTGGTAGGCTATTAACAATATCAATTATCTCATTTCTTTTCAAACCCTATATATAATAATAAACAAACATACACTTGATTTGAATAAATTTTAAAATCAAGAATGTATACATATTTCTAGGCAATTCATCAATGCCCTCCCCAGCAACAATGCTAATGATAGGAGTCTCACTAGTTTTAGACTAATGGGATTTGTTACATAAAATTCAGTGTGATCCATTCATAAGCTTCAAAGATGATGTTGAGTGGATTGCTAACAATACTTGTGTATATAATTACATTCAAGAATTATAAAAAATATTACCATACATATAATACAAATAAAATTCATGTTCTCATAGTGAGAGATGGAGAAAATATTTATAATTTTGTTTTATAATTTTTATGGATTTTATAATTATAGAAAACAAAAAAAAAACATAAAGGCACATACATTATAATCCCTCTTAGGGATAGACACAATGCTCACGTTGTAATCCTCTTGGAGACAAGTGCAACACTAGACATATAATATAATAAAGTGACTCTTAGTTATAATCTTAAAGGCTTGACAACATGTTGTGCAATCATGATCTCCTTGTATAAGGATAAATCATCACAACCTATGTAAACTAGAATTAAATGAATATTTTTAGTGTTTTAGTATTTAAGAAATCAAGGATAGAATAAGAAAAAATAATAAGCTTTATTCACCATGCAAACACTATACTTTGCATTAACCAAATGATTCTAGACTACATAAGTAAAATAGCACTTTGATAGAGTCTAGTTGTACTTGTAAAAGCAATGATTCAAAACACACATGACAAGGAAAAAAGGAAATCAACTGACTCAAAGATGAAGAGCTTTTGACATAAAAGTGAACACCTAAAGTTAAATTTTTAAATTGTTTCCTAAAGCTAAAGCTTTAGACATTGCAAATTTCTATAACCAAGCTCATAGATCATTTTAATACTTGTATTATGGTATATATTCTAATTTTCTTTACTATATGAGATGATATTAATAGTTACCTAAACCTTCTCAACCAAAAAAAAATACCTCAATTAATGTAAAATGTTCACTTTGAGCCTTTGAGAAAAATGGGATGATGCATGTACCTATGGACAACAAATGTTGAAACATAATTAAACTACATTTTATATATGTGTATGCTAAGGTAAAGAAGGAATAAAAAACTGTTCTATGATGACAAGAACTATTTTTATGTTACTATACATATATTACACATCCCTTATCAATGCATTTTAATTTCAACTTCAAAACTATGCATTCCTTATGAATGCATATTAAAAGGGACCACTGGAAATGAAAGGACTTTCATTATTTAATGTTGTGAAATAGTTTACACTTATCTCTAAAAAGATAGAGGTATTAATGTGAAGGACTTGACCACAACTAGTTGTTATCAGAACATATCCTAGATTTAGAGTACCTCCAAGAATAGAAGAGAAAAAAATGGATATATTATTATTAGGCATAGTTGCTACTACACTAGCCTTTTAGAGATGTAAAATGTGATCTAGGAAGAAATGAAGAAGAAATTAAACTAAAATGGATTTTTGTTTGATACATATATGAATTGGAAGATGTTATATCATACACATAATCTCATTTCCATGTGAACAATTTGTGGTTAGCATTCAATACATTTTTGATGATCCATGACAACAAAGATATAGAGAAGTTTTGATGAATAT